>CM076580.1:52731815-52935958 GCA_034641835.2 Pinus albicaulis | reverse complement strand
CATTCACCAATATTAATGCCCCTCATTAAACTGACAACACTAGTACCCTGATGGCTTGTCCTTCAAGTTGGCTTCCCCACTCTGACCTGATGGCTTGTCCTTCAAGTTGGCTTCCCCACCCCAACATCTTAAGCCATGTCTGACTTGGTCCTCTTGCCATGTCTCACTTGGTCTTCTTGTGCTTTGTCCTTCCCATTAGCTTCCTCACTTTGACATTTCCTAAGACATGTCTGACTTGGTCTTCTTGCCATATATCACTTTGTCTTCTTGTGGCTTGTCCTTCCTCACTTTGACATCTCCCTATTGGTTGTTGGTTTGGTGTTGTGCTGATTATCCATGGATCTAGACCCCAACAACACTCTTTTAGTTACCTCTCGTTCTTGTTTTTTTCTTTATGTAAACATTTAAATTATGATGAGAAGTAACTAATGGAAAATATATTTTTCCTAGGTATCAAAAATTTTTAAATATTTTAATTTTGAATGATTTTCTTGCAAAGCTTAAGAATAAAAAATTGCTATACCTATTTAAAAATCATACACGAATATAGCAATAGTATCTATAAATAATGACGTAAAATATATGAGGTAGTTATCCCTATTTAAATATTTACCTTTGCAATTAAATATTGTAACCTGCATTTGTCAATGTTATGACTTATCAACATTTAATGAAATGATTGATTTTATCAATAATGTCATTTTCGTCTTGTGGAAAAAGGAAGAAAGAGTTCCCTAGATCCCACTACAGACTGAAAATATTAAAAGAAAAATATTATTTATATTTTTTAATTTATGGTGTAATCATGGTGGTTATCTGGAGTTTTGAACTCAATAGAATAATGTAGAATATTATTAGTAGTATGCACAGATAAAAAGTTGAGATTTAACTCCAAAATAGATATGTTTTTTTTCATTTATATTAAATTGATTAATTAAAGAAAATGTCACATTAACAAGTGTTATGGTTTTTTGCCACATGTGGTATTGATAAGCCATAGTATTGTAAGAAAGCCTATTTGCAAACATGGTAAAGTGAGGTGAATATGCATGATTAAAAAATTTATTATATGTTTTTGTAAATATATAATAATAATTTATAATTTGATAGTTTTATAATCAGTGATTTAATAATTACAATTTTTTTCCAAATAATTACTTTTTTGGAATGATTAATTTTAAATATATAATCTACCCAAAAAAAATAAAAAAAATTTAAAATACTAAATCTATTTCTATTTATACATTTAAATCAAAATTCAATATCTTCCTTAAAAAATTATGCTATCAAATATCAATGTCAGTGTCAATAAGACCAAAAATTAGTTCAAAACAATTACACTGTTTTCAAAGAAACAAACATGGCCGAATTGAATCTATTAAAAAATATATATATTTATAAACATCTTAATATTTTTTCTATTCCCATATTATTTTGATCTTAATTAACTTAATATTTCTGTGCCGATATATAGGTTAGGAGTTCTATTCCCGCTAGTTCTCACAATGTAAATCTAATTCCACTGTCCCTTACCTTCGAATTGCCACCACCTTCATTTATCATTCATCGGCGAAGAGGTGGCAAGAGGTGTTGAATTTCAGCCTTTGAATTTTCTGATTGGAATTGCTACCACCTTCATTTATCATTCATAGGGGAAGAGGTGTTGAATTTGCGCCTTTGAATTTTCTGATTTGCCTTGTATAATAAATCTCGAGGTGACAAGAGGTGTTGAATTGTCGCCTTTGAATGTTCTAATTGGCCTTGTATAATAAATCTCAAGACAATTTTATTTTACTGGGTTTATATTCTTCTCCACTGCAGAGTATGAGAGGCCAACTGTAAAATGTGGTTATATGTGCAGATATGTCAGCTTTAAAATCTAAGTTCAATGTCAAGTTTAAACAGAAAATGCAGATGAAAATCCTACTTGAACTGATTCAAAAGAAAGAGGCAGATGAAAATCCTAGTTGAAAATAGATCTATAAACTTAAGTATAATTAATTAGATAATTTGTTAATTTTACAACAAATATTTATTATTTTTAATTCTCAACTATGATATTTTGTGAAAATATTTCCACTTCAAATAAATGGAAAAATGTTTATGGTTATTTAATTATTATTAAAAATAAATAATTAAAATTATTTTTTAAGCTATTAAGATTAATAAAATTAGAGAAAAAATAACTTGAATTGACATTTAATGATATTATTAAGAATGTTTATTTATAAATTTTAGTAAATTTTTTAAATGATATGTTTATAACTTTTGGAACATGGTTCATTTTTTTGGAATAAATTTCTTTTAATATGATGTATTTAGTTTTAGTCATACTTTATTAGTTAGGAGGATTGTTGCGCCCATAGGTGATTTATAACTCAATATAGGGGAGATAGGTAAGTGTAAATGTTTGTAAATTTTAAGCTTTAACATAGATATATAACATCTAACATTTTATAAGCTAGGTAAATTTAAATGTTTGTAAAATTTAAGATTTAACATGGATATCTAACATCTATACATTGATTCAATCAAAAAATTAAAACATATAACATATATAATGTTATATAAATATTATCTATCTATCAATATCAATATAGTGATTGTTTGGATCATCAAAATAAGAAAGTCTAAGAAGTAAAGAAAAATTAGAGGATTGAAGAAGTGAAATATAAAGGAAGTTTGAAATCAATTTGTTTCATGGCTTCTTCTTCAAAAGAGCAAAGAAACAACCACAATTATCTCCATATCATCATCATTATCACTCTCATACCTTTACTAAATGGGAAAAAGGGCACTTGAATGCCAATATTTATCAACATTGTAGAAACTTACTTTTTTTTTTTACCTTAGTTGAGTTGTTTGGTTCGTTCAAGCCTAGAATTCCACTTCACCCCACATAAATTTTCTCTATTACCTTTCATTTTATTTAATATCTTTTGAAAATTAATAATATATTTGAAACTTGCATTTGTTTTACCTATGTGTTTTCAATATTTTATATCTGACTTCTTCTAGATTTTTCGGTGATTTTTGAAAAACTTTGGAACTTGTAAATTTAAGACATTAAGTGCCAAGTCAAAGAAAACTAAAAGTATATTCAAAAACAAAAATTATAAATTTGTTCCAATTTATGTACAACTTATATAATTATTTACATAATATGTATGGTATATATATTAACATTATTTTTGTAAATATTATTAATATAGGTATTATTTTTTTCAACGTGATTTATTTATTTTACCATTTTATTTGTTATTTGATAATTTATATGCTAATTTTATAATTGTATTATGTAAAGTGAAAAGGTAAATATAGATTTAGAGATGCAATATTAATATTTGAACCTCCATTTATTAATATAAAAAATAAAAACTTGTATCCTATGTAATGTAAATTAAGATATAAATTTTAATTATGCTCTAATTGAAATGTAAGACTAGAGTTAAGATGTGATCTGTAATTAATTGTGTTTTAAAGAATTGTTTGGTTTTAATTTTTTGAGTACAATTGATTGTGTTAAAAGTTATCTTAAAATTTAGTATAAAAAGGTGTTCATTTTAAATTATTAAATTCAAAATTAAAATTATTAGATACTTAGAGATCAAATCTCTCAACAAAATGATAAAAACATAAAATTTTAATATAGAAAAAACTTAAAACTATTTATTTAATATTATCAACTATTTATAATCCAAATATAATATTGTAATAATTTTGAATAACTATTTATATCCAAATATAATAATGTGAAATTATCAGTGTCAGGCAAATTGATAAATATTTATTATAAAAAAATAATCTAATGCAAAAACAATGGCCAGAATAACCTTCCACAGAAAATAATAAAACACTAAAACCAGTATATTATAAGTTACACACCAAATTTATGTATTTAAGTTAGCAATTTCATTTCCATCTTTATTCATAGACGCCCTTGGTAATCTTCTAAGCTTTGCCAACTACGACGGGTTTTATCACACTCGGATTTCACGGACTCGGATTTCACGGATTCTACCCACGTCTTCACCTTTGCTTCTTTAAATTTCGTCATCTCAAATGTTGTCATTATGTGAAATATTTTTGAAAAATAAATAATAATGTACGGGTGGATAAACTCCACCTGCTGAACAGGTAGTTGCCCAGAAAAGTCTAGAAATGATAGAATTATGTGATAGATGTTCATTGCGTATCCGCCCAAGCTTCTAGCCAAATCTGTTATTTTAGGAAGGAGCAAGAAATAAAACACTACGGGTTCATCTTGCAAGAATACTACAATCACAGTTCAACCTTTGAAGTCAACACCGACTACACTATGTGTGCAAATTGATCAAAGTAAAGAAATGGAACAATGTTCCCACTGTATAATTTTTTTGAAATGATGTAGAAGAGATAGAGAACATACTTTAATTTTAATTGGCTCGGTATAAACGCTTTAAAACGATAAAATAACCGCTTCGGATATATTGGCATGTTCGCTGGTCTTCCGCCATGGTGGAAAAGATCTACGATGATATGAAAATGAAGCCTCCGGATTAACAAGCATATATCACTCTAGAGGGTTTAGAGGAACGAAAGCTGGAAATCCTCAAGATGTACGAGGGGACATGGAAGCTAAAGAGTAGAATTCAATGGTTTAAGGAGGGGACTTGAACATTAGATTTTTTCATCAATTAGTAAATGGAGATTTGAACACTAGATTTTTTCATCAATTAGCAAATGGACGTAAGAATTCAAACTCAATATGGAAAATTGAATCGGAAAATGGTACCAAGTTTGTAACAACAGAGGAGATTCAGGGGGCGACATTTAACGATTTATCTGAGTTCTATAAGGCAGATCAGGAGATCGATCATAACGGTCAGACATGGGTCCTCCACTATATGCCGCATATGTTTGATATGGAAGCAAACATGGTTTTGGGTAAAGAAATCACAAAAGAAGAGATTGAAGTAGTTTTAAAATCCTTCACCCATGACAAAAGCCCAGGCCCAGATGGTTGGCCAACTGAATTCTTTATCCATTTCTTTGATGTGTTGGCAGATGAGTTAAAGATGGTCATTGAGCAGGCCCGAGTACTTGGTTTCATCCCAGGTGATATGAATTCCACCTTTCTGGCGCTTATTCCAAAATCTTCTATGCCCAAAACATTCTCTGATTTAGACTGATTGCCTTGTGTAATATTATTTACAAGATCTCATCCAAAATCATTGCAAATAGGACCAGAGGGGTACTGTCGAGGTTCATTTCAGACGAACAATATGGTTTTCTACAGGGCCGATCAATACATGACAATGTGGTTGTTGCGCAAGAAGCTATGCATTCAATCCATGCGGGGAAAATTGAGGTTCTTATCATGAAAATTGACCTTTATAAGGCTTATGATAGTGTGGATTGGTCATTCATGAGACTTATTCTCCTGAAGGTTGCCATATCTTTGGCTAATATAAGATGGATCATGGCATGTATATCCTCTGTCAGATATGTTGTAATCATAAATGGCATGCCTTCGAAATGTTGTGGCTAGGGGAGGCCTCCGACAGGGATGTGCCCTGTCACCTCTCATTTTTATTCTCATTATGGATGGATTCAGCGACTTAATGAAGATGGAAAATCAACTGGGGTATATCTCTGGTTTATCCTTTGCCCCCTCTGTAAGTATTACTCACTCTTTTTTTGTTGATGACCTACTTATATTTGGCAGGCTTCTAAGGAACCATTGGTTTTACCTTCATCACATTCTCATCCATTTTGGTGCTGCCTCCGGGCTGCGCATCAATAAAGGGAAGTCCTTCTTGGTATTTGAGCATGGTGATGTGAACGAGATTAATTTCATTGCGGGCTTCATGGGGGTTCAAACTAAGCATGCCATGAATGGCCTCACCTATTTGGGATTTAGATTGAAGCCCTGCGACTATAAGGTGGCAGACTAGTCTTGGTTGGTGGATAGTTTTAAACACGGGATTTCAAAATGGACTCATAAATGGCTCTCGCTTGGTGGAAGATTTATTCTTGTCCAAGCGGTATTAACACAATTTGTGGTATATTGGGGCCATCTTTTCTACTTACCTGAGCACATTGTTGACCTTATCAATTATGTTATATCCCAATTCATATGGTCAGGTGCTTTAAAATTCAAGAAATTCCATTTATGCAGATTGGATTGTCTGGTGATCCCAAAATAGTTTGGAGGATGGGGGCTTATGAATATTCGGGTTTTCATAAATTCCCTTCTCATAAAGTCTCTTTGGAGGGCATTAAAAGGACATGGTGTTTGGTCAAGGATTATCATGTGCAAGTATGTGGTGGGGGATCCGTTTCTTAAGCTCTACAGAGGTTTAATGCCACATAGGAAATCAGTTTCCCATATATGGCAGGGATTTTAAAAATTCATGCCTTTATTGGCTGCTCAACTAATATGGGTTTTTGGTAATGGGCAAAGAATTATATTGATGGTGACTCGCCTCTGGAGGATATATTAACTCACTGATTGGCACATCGGGGAATTTTCTTCTTATCACAAGTTATTCTATGTTGGTCGCAAGCCTCTCCAATTTGGAATTTGGGGGAGCAACTGGGTTTACTTGACAGAGACGCTGATTACTAGAATAGATATGTGACTATGCTTCAAACTGGGGGATTGTTCCTAAATGGCATTGGTGATCGGATTACATGGGACGGGATCATGGTGGGGGATGGCCTAGTTGTTAAATACATCTACACTAGTATCATTTATCAGCGGCTATCGGACAAGTCTCTCACCCCATTTTGGCATCCATGGAGCCGGAAAATCCCCACCAAGATTCTCCTATTTGGTTGGCTGGTATGGAAAAATAAAATCCTGACATGGGACAGTCTCATAAAACGGGGTTTCCAAGGACCAGGGAGATGCCCCTTTTTCCTAGCTCATGGCGAATCAGTTTCCCATCTATTTTTTACCTGCTCTTTTACCATGAAAATATGGTCATTGTTCTCTCGTTATCTGATTGACCCTGCTTGGAGGTTGGTTGACTCTATTGATGCCATTCTCATATGGGATGAACTCAAAGGTACCTTTAATTCTCTGCCTTTCTTCTTATATTGAGAGGTCTAGTGTACAAGGAATCGACTAATATTTTACGGTAAGCCTGCAATTATTTCTCAAATCCATGGTGCTATTATGTCGTGGATGGTTGGCTGATCTTCTACTCCCCTGCCCGATAAGGATATGTCCTATCACAATCACCCCCATCCTATCTCTCTTTCGGCGATATTTTTTATGGTGCTCAACAAGGAGGGTTTGTAAGTTGTGGTGCGTGGATTAAACTTGATGAATCAGAAATATTTCATATTTTTCGGAATGGTGGTAGGGGATCTAATAATCAGGTGGAGCTAATGGCTCTCTGCAGTGGACTTTTGGTTGCCTATAACTTGGTTTTGTCCTCTGTACACATCTATGGTGATTTAAAATTCATCATTGACGGGATCTCTGTTCTGTCTTCTCTACACTTAAATGGGATAATGGGTTGGATTGATTGGGTTAAGCACCTCATGTCTAATTTAAATGACCCTCCCATTATGCACATTTACAGGGAAAACAACACTCGAGCTGATGGGCTTTCTAAAAATGGGTTATTTCTTCCTTTAAGTAAAATACATGTTTCTCATTATAAGGAAGGGCAGCCTGTAAGGACTTTTGACATTCCTATGCCATGAGTATATTTATGTCGGGGATGTTATATTCATCTACAAGCAAGCCGGTTTGCAAGCGAGCCTGGTTGTGACCCTTTACTGGAGCCCGAGCTGCTGTCCAAGCGATTTCTGGATGTCATGGCTCTAGCTGAGGTCAATCTGCTAATACACAAGCGAGATGGTGGATTTCACGTTGTTGTTTCTCCATATTCTGACCTTCGGTTGTTTTATATGTGATTTCATCTATCACTATGGAGTCATTGTCTTGCATATTTTGGTTTCCGTTATGATATCATTAGTCTGGATTTTACTTTTTTAATATACCTTGTAATGATGTAGATATCTGTGTGCGGAGAAGGATATATATTTTCTCCTCCTTTTTTGTATGTTGAATTTGGATATATCTACCCAGAGTAGGCCTATCTTTTTGTTCACATAGGGGAGGCTCCTTATGGTGGGAGTTTTAAGCTTTTAAATATCAGTTGTTGACCCTGGAATTGTTTCTAGGATGATGATAGATGTCTGATGTATATGATAATGTTGTTGAGATTCAACAAGATGATGAGCTTAGTGAAAAGAGTCGCCTTCACTAAGTGGGCCCGCAGACTATTTTTGGCACAAGTCTATTTTTAGACTATGTCTATTTTTAGACATGTCAATCATATTCTATGAGTTGCAGGATGCTATTTGTGGATGGTTGGTCAAGTTGGAAAAATAGATGGACTTTTATTTTTAGACATATTGGGCGGAATCTATTTTTAGATTGCCAGTCTAAAAATAGATATGTCGAATATTATTAGCTCTTAATAATATTTGGACTCTAAACATTATCTTATTCTCTTGGAGCACTTCAGTTAAGTGCACAGATGTGGCACAGCAGCTGACAGAAGGAATTACGTTATTCCTGAGGGTTTAGTAGAGCAATTGCATGGAGGACTTCGGTTAGAACTCATGTGACGGAGTTTGGTGGAGTTGTAGAAGTAGTTGGTGGAGTTGTGTTCAGTTTAACTCAGTTAGACACAGTTGAGCTATTTGTATCTAATCTAACTGATTGATACACTAGTGAGAGTGGTGTGAATTAATTAATAATTAATTCACTAAATAATAATTCATTAATCAACTGAAGAATACATCAGTTAACTACGATTACATGAGACGAGTTTTAGTGGAATGGGTGAAGAGATAGGTGAAAGGGCAAGTAGACTATCGATTGTGACTATAGTGATGCATTCGTGCCTCCAACACTCGATAGAGATGCCAATGAGTCCAATGAGGATTATGAGTCAATATTGGAGAAATTGGGTTCATTCAGAGCCATTCTTCAGCAGAGATTGCGCAGTAGAGGCAGGCTAGCAGGTGGCAAAGATCGGTGCATGGATTTGCAAGATCAGGCCTGATTAGTGTGTAGCGATTGTATTGTATTGAGAGCTTGATATGATCAGCTTTGTATGAGGATTGTTACATGATCTCTATGACATATATTATATACATATAGTTGGGGTTTTCAGAGTTAGGCTTTCCCGTAAAACAACTGTGTTAATGTGTGTGAATTTTTATGGTTTCATGTGTGCATTGCAATTGTTTTAATTTCCGCATGTGATGATCAATGGTGGAATAGATTTTGTATTGTGCATGAATTTAAAATAGTCTGTGATCGGGAGAATCCTAAACATATAACATATTAGTTATATAATTTCTACAAATGTATTGTTTACCTTATATAAACAGATCTTTTTTCTTTTTGAAAAAAATAAATAAATAAATAAATAAAAATAAATAAATAAATCATTCTATAGATTGTTTGCTTCTTTCTATTTATGCATCAAATTCAGATCGAGAGGAAATGTATGTGAGCTGTAAAATGTGACGCATATGTATACATATTTCAGCCATAAAATCTAAGGTCATTTGGTGCAAAGAGATGTTACGCTTAAACATAGTAATAATAATCAAAAGTATACAAGAAATCCTAGGTGAACTAATTCAAAAAAAATGGACTATCGGCCTAAATATGCATTTCATGGTAATGAAATATGCATTTCATGGTAATGAAATATGAAATTACTATTTAATGTTTTCTGTTATCACGGTATCACATCAAATAATTATGGTGTTGTTCATATTGGTGTCTGGACTAAAATCTGGGTTAACACTCAATAGTAATAATTTCACCTCAAATACAAACCAATTGGTATAATGATTACTGAATGAGAATTTAATTATTTGCTTGGTGATAGTTTATATAAGTTTGCAAATAACAACTACTTGGCCATGTCCAATTTTAACTTTATTTTTAAATAGTGTAAGTACACAAAATCTTGGTTCAAATTAGAAAGTACAATAACCCAAGGTCTTTAACTGTATTTTTAATTAGTGTAAGTACACACAAAAAAAAATTTTGGTAAGTTAAGATAAATTATATTAATTCAAAGAGAAAATTTACATATGTGACGGCCAGAGATGGTAAGCATTGCTTATCCAATCCCAGCCTTCGATGGTTTTAGTGTAGCACAGGTTTGGGGCTGCCTCTTGGGAGGAAACCAGCCCTTAGATAGCATCATACAGTCAAAAATTACAAGGTGTGTCGTGACACCTGAAAAAGTAAAATATCTATAATATGTAATAAAATAACAAAAAACAAACCAGAGCTGAGCAGCTGCGCAGTTAAGGTGTTCCTTCATCATCCTCAGATATAGGGTCCTCCTCCTCGATTCAGCATCCCTACTCCTACACTACGACCTCCTCCTTAGCATAAGGAAAGTGTAGTGGATTTATGGCAGCTGCGCAGAGTATGGGTGCGACCAGGTACTCAGCATCAGGAACACACATCAAAACACCCTCCGAGTCCATGATCCACACATTAGTGTCTTCCTCTGAGGCCTCCTGTACCGAGTGAGGCCCAGTTTTTCATGGAGTAGGTTGCACTGGTTGCGCGATGGTGGATTTCCTAGGTCCCCTTCTGCCCCTTTGATGCTTCTGATATGGGGTGGTCTCCTCCGGGGTGCTCTCATAGTGCTAAGGTGCCTCCTTGTCACGGCTTCCAGAAGAGGAACCCTCGATGGATTCTAGACGATTGTCTTGGCCTCACTGATAATGTCTTGAGAAAGTGCCTCTCTGGCTACCCTTGATGGTCTTTAGGCATTGGCGCGGAGCCATGGGGAGTTGAAGCTATATAGAGGTGGGGGTTGGTCTATTGATGGTGACTTGCTCTTTAGAGGAGTGCTTAACAGATAATTGAACCAGGGATGTGCGCAAATGTGAACTGTGCAACAGGGGAGCTCACGAGCGGGGGTTGCGCAGCAAGGGAGCCTGCCTCTGAATGAAAATGTTAATGTCTCGTGATTTAGCAGATTGGTAGACCAAATTCACAGGGTAACATCAGACTAGTATTTGGAGTCCTAGGACCTAGCCTTCCTGAACTCAAAGAGGGCTCTCTCTATATGTGCAAAGGATGTGAACTTGTTTGCTTTAAGTTGTTGATTTTAGGCTAGTTGTTAAGTATAGGTTTTGTTGTTTGTTTTGGTTGGGGTAAGATGATCAAGTAGGATAGGTGGAGTGAGAGGTTATTAAATCAATTAGGCAATGGAGTCTATGAATTCATTGATATCTCAATAATGAATCAGGGTACATCATAGGGAAAATCTAGTGTAGTCAATGGATCTTTAAAGTTAATGTGTGAGGTGAGATGGACATTAGGTTGGGGAACCAAGGTAGGGCAAAGGACAGTTAAGAATCCTTTTTAAAATACCTATGAACAGAGAGGTCTTAAATACTGATAAGAAAAAGATACTAATCATGAGATAGGGCACACGATTTACTCAATGACAATACTTTAAACAAATAAACATTCAAGATAAACAATCCAGTGGAACAAGGAAGCAAGAGAACTTATCTAACTCCTATGATTCTACTTTCAAGATTTGAAAACATATAAGAGACAAATAGCATCAATAAATGAAAAGGGAACTCATAAACATCATTCATTAAACTATAAATAACTTTGAGGTAAACTGATAAGCATATACAAAGGGAAAGATCGAAACAAGACATCTTTGGCTTAACCTAACAATCAATACATCAAAGAGAGATTTCAAGACAGAGTTTAGATAGCATCAAACAAGCAGGACTTACCATGAATCATGTTTGTAAACTAGCATATTAATCCAACAATGAAATAGACAAGCTTAGGTGGGCCTAAGGAGCAGCTAAGAATTCCTTAAACTAACCCAGCAGAAGAAAACATGAAGACAATAGCAAACAAGAGGACTGAGGTGCCTCAAACAACGTTTCTCATCCTATACTTTTCTGAGCTATTGCAATATAGAAATATGGACATATGATAAACAAGAAAACATGAACAAATAAGAGATACATCACCATTAACTAAACTCAGGAATCCTGCAAGCAAGCCTTCATCATTATCAACCAAGGTAAATCGTCCACAAGCTCCACAACACTAAATTTCTCTTCAACTTCCAAAAACCATGTATTGCTCTTCAATACATCAAAATCCCAATGTTTACAATGAATCCTCATGCTATATATAACAATCAAGGATGAGGAAAGCCTAATAGAGCATCTAGAATTCTATTGGCTAATCAGAAGTATCTCTATTGTCCTTGAGGCCTTGCAAGGCCCAAGGCACAAAATATCTAAAATAAATATATTTTCGACCATTTTTAGAAATTAAATTGACCTTTAGGCTCTAACAAGCCTTCTAAAACTTGCCAAATGCACATTTTGACTTGTCAACCACAGGAGCATAGCACTGTGCCTTGGAAATGCATTTTATGCTAGGAGCACAGCACAAGAACAGAAAAATGGGTCTTCTTATAGCCATGTTTTGAAGGCTTTCCCGATTTCGGAAAAGGCTCCATGATGGCTTGTTGGAAAGCCCTTGAAGTATAATTTCCATATCTATCCTTGGTTTTCTGATATGACCTCGGAAGCTTGTCCAAAAAGTGAAAATTCCAAGACTTCGAGGAGCGCACTACATGTCCTGAAAAGCAGGCAAAATGGTGAAAATTTGAGTGTTTTTTACCCTTTTGGAGGACCAAAACAACTCCAATTGATCTGAAAATTGGTGAGCATGCTCCTCTCTAGATTAGGAATCCAAAAATGTAAACCTTTCCTACTGAATATGCCCTGAAAAAGAGTGTATCACCAGTTGTGTTGCGTTCCTAGCCTCAAAATTTGCAAAAAACAAAAACTTGTCAAAAATCTCCCAAATTTGGTGGAGGCATGCCTCATGGGTCTTGGGAGACCTGTAGAGAAGCTTGGGCCAAAATACCAAGGTTATCTTGGTCCTTTTCTTCTTTGAGTTCTTGGATCTCATTTTGGGCCCCTTTGAGTTTTTCCCTTGCAAATTGGTTTCTTCGGGCATAATGCTTGGTCATCCTTCTTTGCAACTCCAAGCCTTTGTTAGCTTTCTCCAGCTTGGCCTCAAGGTGTATGTTGACTCTCTCAAGCCATGATTCCCTTATGCTCAATTTCCATTGCAAGGATTTTAGTGAGAGAAAGTTGTTGTGCTTGGGCTGATTCTTCTTCCCTCTGATTTGCCAATGCTTTCTTTAGGCCCATAGTTCTAGGCCTCCTTCTTGTTTGACCTTCTTCATCTTCACTTTCTTCATAGGTGCCCATGAACTCCTCCAATTTCACCTGTGCCCTTTGAGCCTCTTTTCGCTATTTGAGTGCTCTTGCTTCATAGATGGCTTGTTGGGCACTCATTTGTTTGTTTTGCATCTAATAGAAGTGAATGGCATCCTTTTCTCTTTCTAATTCAGCTTCTGTAGGTTTTAACCCTGAACAGAAATTATCTACACACAAATATTATAACAGAAGATAAACAATAGCGAGAGCATAAAACATAAAACAAATAAACATAGAGATTTTCCCCTGGATCCCAAATCGGGACGACCAGCTTGATTTTTCATTATATTCCTTTTAGTTTTACAACACATATATATACATGCCGAAGCATACATAAACCCCAATCCATTAACCCTGGATTAGAACATAACCGTAGTTCCCTTGACCGGATCTACAAAATACCAGGGGCCGAAAACCATCGTACCCCAAAACCATGTGCAAACTCATGCACAAAACATGGGTGGGTCCGCACACCAAAAAAAAAAAAATCGCCGGGGCACTGCCCCGGACCCCAACAGTGGGGGTTGCCTCCCCCCTGCTGCGCCCGGCGCAACGTACAAGGCATGGGGCTAGTCGTGGAAAGAATATAACACATACCCAACATTCTCCCACTTGTTGTTTTCTTTCCACAGGGGGCCACAGGAGAGCTTAGTCATTGGGCCAATTCTTCAACACCCATTGTTTCTCTACACCAAGAGAACTTCTGAGTGCTCACAGAATTCGTCAATGCATCTGCAACATTCTTCAAAGTGTCCACCTTTACCAGCAACACCCTTTTAGCCTCAACCATATCTCTAACAAAGTGATATTGAACATCAATGAGCTTTGTCTTTGAATGGTAAGAAGGGTTCTTAGCCAAGAAAATTGCACTTTGGCTATCACAGTCTATCCTTATAGCTTATTGTACCAACCCCATACTTGAACACAATCTCTGCAACCAAACTGCTTCCTTGCTTGCATGAGTGGCTGCTATGTATTTTGCCTCTGTAGTTGAAAGAGCCACTACAGACTGTCTTTTACTCATCCAACTGACTGCGCCTCCAAATAGGCTAAACACATACCCACTTGTAGATCTTATTTGGTCCAGATCTCCAGCCCAGTCTGCATCAACAAAACCACGAATGTCCAACATTCTTTCCAATCCTGGTCTTCCCTGGTAGCACAAGCCATAATCACTAATGCCACGTAAATATCTGAAAACCCGCTTCACTGTTGTCCAATGCTCCTTCCCTGGGTTTGACATAAACCTGCTCAATACTCCCACTGCATGTGCAATGTCTGGTCTAGTACAGACCATTGCATACATCAGACTACCCATTGCACTTGCATATGGAACACGGGACATATCCTCCTCTTCTTCTTGTGTCTTGGGACACTGTTCAGCAGACAGCTTTACACCTATAGGAATAGGAACATTCACCGGTTTACTATCCTGCATATTGAACCTCTGCAATATAGTCTCAACATACTTCCTCTGGTTTAACCAGAGCTTCCTCTTTGCCCGATCTCTCTTAATTTCCATGCCCAAAATATAGTTTGCAGCACCAAGATCCTTCATGTCGAATTTGAAGAACAGTTGGGTCTTCAAATCTTGGATAATTTCTTTGTCATTTCCAATCAACAACATATCATCCACATACAAGACCAAATAAATAACACGGTCACCAATTAATTTAAAATAAACACAGTGATCCTCCTTGCTTCTGGTGAAGCCAAGTCCCCATATATAGGCATCAAATTTCTGATACCACATCCTTGGTGACTGTTTTAACCCATACAGAGACTTCTTCAACCTGCATACCAGTTCTTTCTTACCCTTCACCATAAAGCCTTCAAGTTGCTTCATGTAGATCTCCTCTTCTAGATCCCTGTGAAGAAATTATATCTTCACATCCATCTGTTCTATCTCAAAATCAAATGCAGCAGCAACAGATAAAATTAATCTAATAGAAGTAACTTTGGCAACAGGAGAAAAAATATCACCAAAATCAATTCCTGGCACTTAGGAATAACCTTTTTCTACCAACTGAGCTTTGTATTTCTCCACCTTGCCTTCTACATTCATCTTCTTCTTAAACACCCATTTTCTCCCAATGGGCTTCCTTCCAGCCGGCAATTCCACCAAATCCCATGCCTCATTTTTGTGCAAGGATGCCATTTCATCAACCATGGCCTCCTTCCAAAGTTTTCCATCCTCGGAATCTACTGCCTCCCTGACAGTTCTAGGATCATCATCAGTTATAGTTAAGGCAAAACCTGAACAGAAAGCAGATGGAATATACCTTTCTGGTTGCCTTCTTTCCCGAACTGATCTTCGCAAAGCTGGAGTTTGTGGCTCTTCCTCTTCTGAATCTTCTTCTGTTGTAGAGTCTGATTCATCCTCCTTTAGCTAAAACTCTATCTTCTCAAGTTCCTTTGGTAGGACTTCATGTGTAACAACATCTTTCACCTCTCTAAACACCACTTATCGATTGTACACAACCTTCCTTGTTTCTGGGTTCCAAAGCTTGTAACCATTTAAACCATCCTTATACCCAATAAACATTCACCTTTCAGATTTATTATCCAACTTGGTCCTTTTCTCCTTTGGAACATGTACATATGCATCACATCCAAATACCCTTAGATGTGAAAGAGAGGGTTTCTTACCAGTCCATACCTCATGTGGAGTCTTATCCTCCAACGCTGATGAAGGTGATCTATTAACTAAGTAACATGCAATCTCCACTGCCTCTGCCCAGAATTCTTGTCCTAACCCGGTACCACTGAGCATGCTTCTTGCCTTTTCCATCAGTGTTCTATTCATTCTTTCTGCAACTCCATTTTGCTGAGGTGTGTATGGAGTAGTCTTCTGCCGTGCTATACCACACTTCTTACAGAACTCTTCAAATTCCTTCTTGCAGAACTCCCCACCATTATCTGTTTTCAGCGCCTTTATCTTCTTCTCTGTCTGGTTTTCCACCAGAGCCTTAAATTATTTAAATCTGTCAAAAGCTTCAAATTTCTTCCTCAAGAAATATATCCATGTATTCCTTGAGAAGTCATCTATGAATGAAACATAGTACACAGACTTTCCCAGTGATGGAACTGACATAGGTCCAAACACATCACTGTGCACAAGTTCTAATATCTTGTTCGCCCTCTTAGCACCAAAAGGAAAACTCACCCGATTCTGCTTCCCATATACACAATGTTCACAGAAATCGAAATCCAGAGAGAAATTAGACATACCTTCTACCATACCATTTCTATGTAGTATCCAAAGGCCCTTCTCTCCAATATGTCCAAGCCTTTGATGCCATAGCATGGTCTTTTCTCTAGAGATAGCTAGGCTTTCCGCTCCACTTTCAGGAACTATAGAACTGTTACACCCATCAATAACAATGCTACCTTGTAGCTTGTACAGAGTTCCAGTCTGAACTCCCCGCATTAATACCAGTGCTCCCCGAACCATCTTGCGGGCATCTTTCTCGAACACTATTTTTACACTTGCATCATCCATCTTGCTTACAGAAATTAGATTTCTGGCCAATGTAGGAATATACAGAACACTAAGAAGTGTTCTAATCCTTCCACCTTGCAGCTTCAGCTTGACCTTTCCACGTCCGATGATTCTGGCCTTCCTATCATTCCCTAGGAAGACATCACCACCATCATATTTCTCATACTTGCAGAACCACTCTCGATGGGGAGTGAAGTGAAAGGATGCACCTGATTCAATCAACCATGACTCATGATCTACATGTGTATTTGAAGAAGAAGCCAAATACACATCCCCACCTTCATCCGAGGTGGTTTTTGCCTCTGCAGAAGGAGCATCCTCAGCTCCCTTTCCTTTCTTAGGAGCTTTAGATCTGCAGTCCTTTTTGTAGTGCCCTTCCTTTCCTCATTTCCAGCACACCTTTACAAACTTTCCAGGAGATTTAGATCTCCCTCTAGATTTAGATCTCCCACTCGAAACCTTATTCTTGTTTCTGTTCTGGGACCTTCCTCGTACAGATAAGGCATCTCCATTCCGACCCTCCATATTTCTCCGTCTCATTTCCTCCGACAGCAAGGCTGAGACAATGTCATCAAAATTCAAGGTAGTTGTATTGCTACCTATTGCAATAACCAGACTGTCCCACGAGTCTGGTAGAGAGCACAACAAACGGATGCACTTATCTTCATCTGAGATTTTAATATCAACAGACGACAGCTGACTTACCACAGTATTGAAGGCGTTCAGATGCTCTGTCACCGAGTCTCCATCCTTCATCCTCAGGTTATACAGCTTTTTCCGCAGGAACAACTTATTCACCAGAGACTTAGATTGGTACAAATTCCCAAGTTTTTCCCACAAGGTCTTCGCCATAGCTTCCCCAGATACATTCAACAATACTGAATCTGAGACACACAACCGTATTGTGCTCTTAGCCTTCCGATCCAGTTTCTTCCAGTCTTCATCTGACATTGCCATTGGTTTAGTACCTGGATCTACCACAATCCACTGATCTTTATCCACCAGCAGATCCTCCATCTTGAGCTTCCACAACTCAAAACTATGACCATTAAATTTCTCGATCTCTATCTTTCCGCCGCTCGCCATCTTATTTCACCGCAAGAATCGATCCCGCAGATCTCCCACTGAACAGGGTCTACTTTAGGTCCGAGCAAAAAACCCTCAGCAGCAAAGGTGTCCCCTTGAAGCCGAAACAACTCTGATACCAAATGTAGGTTTTAATCCTGAACAGAAATTATCTACACACGAATATTATAATAGAATATAAACAATAGCGAGAGCATAAAACATAAAACAGATAAACACAAAGATTTTCCCCTGGATCCCAAATCGGGACGACTAGCCTGATTTTTCATTACATTCCTTTTAGTGTTACAATACATATATATACATGCCGAAGCATACATAAACCCCAATCCATTAACCCTGTATTAGAACATAACCATAGTTCCCTTGACCGGATGTACAAAATACCAGGGGCCGAAAACCATCGTACCCCAAAACCATGTGCAAACTCATGCACAAAACATGGGTGGGTCCGCCTATGAGTGGGTCCACACACCAAAAAAAAAAAATTCACCGGGGCATTGCCTCGGACCCCAACAGTGGGGGCTACCTCCCCCCTTGTGACCCCCCTACTGCGCCCGGCGCAACGTACAGCGCGTGGGGCTAGTCGTGGAAAGAATATAACACATACCCAACAGCTTCTAAGTCCTTGATTTGTGCATTCTGGTCTTGAAGAAGGGAGTTTGCAATTCTTGTTTGATTCTCATCATCAATGTCTATGTGAATGAGTTCAAACTCTCTTTCCTCTTCATGATTTTCTTCTTCTTCTTTCACTTTTCTTACCTTTGTCAATCTTTTGAGTTGAGGAAGATGGCATGGCCCCTTGCCCTTTGGAGGCAGCAAACACATGCATCTCTCCTCTTTGATAGGTAAGAGGGAAAGTTTCAACAAGTTTGATTTGAATACCTCGATCATTGGTGACCTTAGGACTTCTTTTCTTCTCAGTGATGATCTATGTATGTGTTTCTTCTTCACTTTGCTCTTAACTGCCTTCTTGAGAGGCACCCTCACTTTCTCTCATGCTAGCATCACTACCAAGATCTTCATCATTTTTATCTTCTTCCATGTCTTCTGCATTGTCATGGTTGGAGGTGTCTTCATCATTTTTTGATTTATTCTCATCCTCTTGGTTGGCTTCTTCTTCACTTTTATCTTGGTTTCTTTCTTGAGAGGCACCCTCACTTTCCCCGATGCTAGCATCACTGTCAAGATTTTCATGATTGTTTTTAACACTGGAAAATCGTACATTAGAAGACGACATCAATTAATTTCAAGCCTAAGGATTTACAGGGCAGGAACACATTATGTAATCAAGAAGTATTTAAAATCTCTAAGGTTTTGAGAAAATCAAATTTGAACTAGTCTTAAATGATACAATGCACACTTAATCCTTCGAGAAGAGCGCCTGCTGCGCACCTTTTTGCCTGATAAGCGCGCATTCCTGGAAATGTTAAAAATTCGCTTTCCGAGACCACACTAAGCAAAGGACAGTTACTCCTTATATGAAACCGCCTAAAGACAGCCACCAGTGCCTCCTTAGACACTATGTGAGCACACAATGGAATCATACCTCTCACTTGGGTCACTATCCATTATGTACCAAGGGAGGGAAGGAGGATTTGAAACTCCCATATATAAAGCCACCAAGAGATGAAGAAAGGGTGATCACATTGTTATGGTAACCAAAGTTGCCCAAGAAACACCAGCAGTGTGTGACTTGGAGCTGGAGCTAAAGACGACTCGATCGTTGGCCATCCAACATCCTAGTCCACCACAGCAGAGAGAGAGAGAGAGAGGGAGACTGCATCATAGGCAGAACTTGGAAGGTAACATCCTTGCATCGGGACCTAGAGCCATTGTCTAGGGGCCCTTTGGCAAGTGGGTAAAATTTCTTCTCGATATCAAACGTTTAATAAGAAGAGGTCATCGAGCCATCGTTTTCATTATTATCATTTTGACTCTCTTTATAGCTTCTGTATATTTTTGTTTTAGTTTTAGTTTAACCAGAGCATACTTTAGCATACTGTTTCCATTAAATTTTATGCTTTTGAGCTCCCCCACTTTCGTCCTATTACTAATAATTTAAAGAGTAGACCACACTCTTTAAGCTAGTGTGATTTGGTACACCCATGTGACTAATCCACCACAACAGGATTGGCGACTCCACTAACACGTTCCAAGTTTATGTGGTTGTGCCATCTTTTGCAGGAGACCCTTTGTCTATGCTGGAGTGGAGCTGACAGTCCTCTGATCCATCTTACAATCCCTAGATTCACTGGAGTGACAAAATGAAGAAGGCAGCTCCTCATATTTTTTACTTGCAGGATTTTTGTGCGCAGTTTTTCCTCACAGAGGCGCATTGTGCACGTTCAGGATTGGCCTGCGCGTAGGAAGGCACACCTATCAAGGCTCTTTGTGCGCAAATAGCAGACTGAGATTTTTCTCCCTACACTCTGTATTTTTATGCTTGTAATGTGCTGGGAAGCCCCTAATGTATCTGCCAACACTTATGTTGATACCCCACAACTTCTGAGAATTCACTTTTTGTTGCTTTCTGTAGGCATAGAGTTAGTTTTCATTTAAGTTGGTTTTTTGCAAAAATTCTTCACATAGTTTAAGTAGGGGGCAAATTAACCATTGCTTTCCGAACAATTTATGTTTTTGCAAATTCTGGTATGCACACTTAGTTTAACTAGTCCAAGTAAGTGGGCCAAGACCACACATGCATAATCTAGTGTAGAAATTATTTAGCTTAATTCAATTTTTTCATTTAGGAAATTGCGGGACTAGGATTGAATCACCGATTAGAGCAAGTAATCTCTGATGCCTTTTCACCCTCCGGTGATCCTAGGCAAGCATATGAACGCTCTACATTTGCGATTCACCATCTCCCTTTAGTTAGTCACATAGATTAACTAGGAATATTTGGAAGCGGCCCATTATCCACAAATGTTTTCCATTTGAGCAAGGAACAACGTCACATAGTTTAACTAGGGGACTTTTGTAAAGGATCACAGATATCCATATGTTCAAACTATGAGATTTTTCACCATATGCTCACACACATTCACCCACTAAGAAAATAAAGCCACCTAAAATTAACTTAAAACAACTCACTAAATTCTCCCCACAGGGGCCACAAAAGAATTTATAGATTAAGTTAGGATCAAGGGGGTAGGCATCCAATAAGCCGCCTTGATCACACTTCATATTCAAACATAGAATTTATGTATTTAGGTAGCTTTAAAATCCAGCTATCATCCCACAGAAAAGAAAACCCAAGCGCAGTAGAGACCCGATTCAGAGGGGGTTAGGCTTAGGCGCAGTGCGTGTGGTATCAGTTGGGGCTACCTGACCCGGTTGATACTCGGTACTTTTAGCTAACTACTAAGAAGCCCAAGACTTGAACGCTCATGTGGGACAGTGGTTCTTAGTGGCCAAAATCTATGGCATCATTTACCCTATAGGTGACGGTGCAAGCAAGCGCCAGAACCTCTACCCTTGCCTTGATGGATTCTCTTCGGTTGATTGGGGGCGTCGCCAGCTCTTACGGGATGTTGTGCCAGCACTTGCAAGAAATATTCTCAAGGCCTAGTTACTTTTGAGTGTGAGGACGTAATAGGTCTTCTAGGATTTTGAGTATCATGCGCAAATAGACAAAACCATCTTTTTTGCTTGATTGATCACATAGATTAAGTTAAAGGGAAAATTCATTTCATTTTCACTTTGTTTTATGTATGTGGCCTAGATTTGTCATGATCATAGACTCAATCCCCTCAAATTTTTCCAAAACCTAACATGGTCAACACCCAAATGGTCCCAATGGAACCTCGTCGATCCAGGCATATTTTGGACCTCGCCCCATTACCGGGAGGGGTTCCAGGTCTTTCGTCATTTATGCGTCAAAGACAGAACACTACCACCATCGTTGGTTCATCCTTTATTGGAGCAACCTTAGTTTGGAACCCTAGTCAGTCTCCCAACACCACACCGCACACCACTCCCCCCTCGACCCCTAGGGAGCAGAGGAGCGCATCCCATACGAGAAGCCAGCTGAATTTACAGTAGGGTACGTCACAGACTAACCCTCGTTCTAACCAGAACATTGTGTCTTCACACGTCGCCATGGCGTCAACCTCCCAGTCACCCTTCTTAGCCTCGTTAAATCTACCCGATTTAACCAAGCTGACGAACGACCCCATAGCACACAACCCCAATTGGCTTCCCATGCCCACGAAGCTCCCTTCGGATATACCAAAGTTCGAAGGCAAGCAAGCAAAATACCCAGGTAATCATGTAATGACCTTTCACTTGTGGTGCTCATCGAATAGCATCATTTATGATACTATTCAGTCGAGGCTATTTCAACGCACTCTTACGGGAGTAGCCGCGAAATGGTACATGGAGCAACTGCCTGCTTCACATGGAACCTTTAGTGCCCTCACTACCGCATTCCTCACATACTTTCAGTTGACCATTCACCATGATTCAGGAATGGAATTACTGACTCATTTCAAACAATCCCCCTCCATTCACATCTCATACCATCTCCATGAATGGAGGCGGCGTCGCAGCTTATGCAAAGTTAAACTCGATGACTAGGTCCTTTTAGATTTATTCTTGAAAACTCTAACGACGGAGATTTCAAAGGATGTGGCGCAACGCAACCCCATATTCGAGAGGACGCAATCAGTAAAGCCCAGCAACTTGAACTGATCTATACGCAGTCAGGATACATCTACAATATCCTACCTAACGCCCCGTGCTTGCAGACTTATCAAGAATTTCTAGGAGCGTCTAACTCTGCAGACGGACTAATTGGGTCAATGACCCAAGGGTACCTAGGCAGCAGCAGTCAAAATCATGGTTACACACATAATTCTACCTAGAACATGTCTCAACCCAGATTTCAAAGTCATCATATGCCGCAGCAAAATTTTACTAATAGGGTGCAAGCGTATCACCAAGGAGGACCTTATCCTCTGGCTGAGGGGACCTAGTACGCAGGAAGAAACACTGATGGAAGAACTCCCCCCCAACGGTCAGGTGCAAACATGAGACAACATTATGCTCAGTCCTAAGCACATGACCCACCTACGCAAACTAATACACAGGTGAAATTTATGCAGCTGTCCCAAAATCAACCACACCAGTATATCAGGAGAACTACCCTCCTAACGTGGTTAAGAAAAAGACAAAAAAAAAATCCCAAAGGGAACCCTGGAAAGGGGGGCAGCAACCAACAGTGCCCACCACGATCCCAAGCTGGAGGTAACTCCAACTGGAATCAGAACTAGGAGCCAAGCAATGCCAAATGGCAAGGCAAAAGGCCACCTCTATGAACAAACCATTCTTGTTCAATACATGGTGAGTACGGGCACTATACTCACCACTGTCCTGAACTCCCTGAGCTTAAAAAGCTACAAAGTAACCGAGGACAAGGAGGGTCTTCCCAGAAAACTGCGGTGATGCAAGAACCTTTCCCCCATCAAGGGAAAATCAACACTCAATAGAAAAACCCAAATGATTCCGGGAAAAGCAGCCATGAAATTTACATGAATGGGGAATAAATGTTCTTCCAGACTCGGAATCGCAACTACGACACCCCACCAAACACCAATCTTCAGGGGCTAATACTAGTGCGCCGACTGCACCTTTGACCATTCCAAAGATCCCTATGGAGCTATTGCGAAAGATGGAAAAAGGACCTAATAGGTGAGCAGGTAACTACTCCAAAGCAGCCCATAATTATAGTATCATGGACGATTTAGCTCAATCACCCGCTGCTATGTCCGCGTTGGAAGTACTGTAGTCATGCTCCAAGCAACGAAAATCCCTAATCTTTGCGTTAGGCGCTATCGACCCTGCCGATACACGCATGATGGCTTTTGACTTAGACAAAGCCACCCCCAGGCTTCCCTCCATGGTTGCCTTCCAGATACCAGTGTTGGTACAGAATATCACTATTCACTAATGTGTCATTGACGAGAGTGCATCGACATGCATCATGTCAAAAAAAATTTGGCAGAATTTAGGGTCCCCTGAACTCAAACCTTCCGTCATCACGCTCAAAGCGTACGACAGTCGTCCCTTGACTCCCGTCAGCCTCTACCAAAATGTGCCGGTCTGCTTAGCTGATAAGACGATCCATATAGACATTGAAGTCTTGGATGCTCACTTGGATTACAACATACTCCTTGGGCGGAGTTACACGTACGCCATGTCTGCCATAGCATCCTCCGTCTTCCGCATCATGATGTTCCCCCATGAGAATCGAATCATTATGGTAGACTAGCTGACGCACAATGAAAAGCATCCCCTAACCAACACAGATGTAATTCTACCCTAGGTATATACAGCCGCAGATGGTCTTTCACGGTACCAAGAATATGGCTCTGGCCAATTCAAATCGTCGTTCGTCCTAGGGTCATTCCTAGGAGATCCTCCCATTATCCTTGAGGTATCACCCGATGCCACAGGGGCCCCGGTTTGCATGATGTCCACATCAAGAACTGAGGTTAGTCAGGACACAGACTCAAGTAGTAATGACACCAAAGCATCGACCATGGCAGCCTCTCTAGCCTATGCCGCCTCCCAAACCCCTTTCCTCTACCACCCAGCTGGCTTCATCTCCCAGCAGGTTTTGGCAACACTGGTGTTACCCAAAATATCGTTGGCAATCCCAGTTTGGTACCTCGTTCCCCTATTTGGAACAGGAACCACCAAAGTTACTGACATAGGGTTAAAGCCCCTCAGTCCCGATGAGCCCCAAGAAATGGTCGAAACCGCCCCCACAAGGGAAGTTCCCATTGCCAAACCAGTTATCATGGCCAAGAAAACCGCAAAGAGAGGAAAGAAAGTGGTGACCCCCACCATGCAAAGGGATTCATCAACCTGCACTATATTTGATGTCATAGGACACCCTACTCACATATGTCCAGAGTTGGACGAGTTAAAACCACTCCTCGGCTCTGAAGCAGACATCTTGACGTCGTGTTCCCACAAAAAGGAACCTACCACAAAAAGTAAAGGCAAATCATTGCGCACCAATCACACATGCGCTCTCTGTGGCACCTATGGGCACTATACCCACCATTGTCCATAGATCCCATGATATAGGGACGCCTTACACGCCATTGAGCGATCCTATCAAAAGGATCCCTCCAACCAGTTTGTGGGAGATGAACCTCGTGTCATCCTACGTAGGTAGGAGGAACGACAGTCACAAGAAAGATAGCCATTTGTCTCTCCTCCTCCAAGCCACCATACACCAACCAGGGACAGGGGAACCTCATTGCCTCATCCTCTTGAGTTATCACGCGCATCAATTACTGGAGATGGTTTGATCAAGTCTTTGACCTGAGGTCACCTAGGCAGCAGTAATATGTATTCGGGAAGTGACCATGCGCGTTGATTCTGCAGACGGCTTGATCGGGTCTTTGACCCAAGATCTCCTAGGTAGCAGTAACACCCATGATACTCGGAGAGTTACCAGGTAGGTAGATTCTACAGATGACTTGATTGGGTCTTTGACCCAAGATCTCCTAGGCAGCGGTAACACCCATGGTACTTAGGAAGTTACCAGGTAGGTAGATTCTACAGACGGCTTGATCGGGTGTTTGACCCAAGATCACCTAGGCAGTAGTAGTACCATGCGCATCGATTCTGTAGACGTCTTGATCGGGTTTTTTTCCCAACATCACCTAGGTAGCAGTAGCACCATGCACGTCAATTCTGCAGATGGTCCGATCAGGTCTTTGGCCCAAGGACACCTAGGCAGCAGTAATCAATACTATGGATACTCATACGATTCTAATTAGAACGTATCACAACATAGCTATCATGAAAGTCACCTCAGCACTCATATACCAACCAGGGACAAGGGAACCAATATCCCCCATTCCCCGCACATAATGGACCAATGGCACAACGTAATGTGCCGGTCAATCTAGTGCAACCCTTCCTAGGCTCATCAATAACCATACAACTAGGAGAATTATGGCAATCCTCCAAATGTTGCAAAAGGAAGCCGAGGAACAAACAGAAGGGAGATCCTAGACAGGGGGCAATAACCGACAATACCCCCCTAATCTCAGTATGGGGGCAACCCCAACTGAAATCAAAACTAGGACCCAAGTAACAACTCCCAAGGAAAAATTGGAGCTTAGAGTGTCTGATCACCAGACCAAAAACAGCACAATGATCAGCACTCCATAACAAACAGAGGCGATGCCACACATTTGCACTCCTAAAAAAATAATTTTTCAACGCGGGGAGGTATGCACCCTCCCATCTTCCTTTCTAAAGTTCATGCCTTTCAATAATATTTGATGAAAAGAAGATGCTTTCACTTGAGGTAGTTGTTTTTGTAGGAAGAACCCGCAAACCGTTTACGACATTGTCCACTGAAAATTCCAGAGCAAGTATCATCCTACCTCCAGCATGATAGAGTCCCACAAAACTTTGCATATCCTGACATCATTTCTCCTTCATAAATAAACCATAGGGTCCTCATACCCAACCGCGTTTATCTTCACCTCACCTTGCATATGATAAACGTCTGTGTTTGTTAGTAGAGCCTCCCCTCCATGGCACTCGTCACCCAAAGTAGACCATATATCACAGCACAAGTGATGCCATGGCCATACCATTTCAGTCCGGGAAGCACCTTGTGCCCATCCATCTATCACGCATAAGTTCAAGTTTACCATTCAAACTAAAAACCCCCTTCCCGGATGACCAGGTTGTACAACCAGTTTGAAAGCGCACCTCCACGCATCACATTTGGCCCACCATACCTCCATCAGCATAATCCCATCTGTGACATTTTCTACTTCATCAACCCCGCACATGATACCAACCAATGGGACCCCCACCCCCAGCAAAACACCGACCTCACACCTTCATTGAGCGACCCCTTTTCATATTTTGGGGTACCCATCTCTGTGTTTTGTACAAACCAAACCTCATTCTTTTATTCTTTTGATAAGTGTACAAAGACCGCAAAATGTGCCCTTCGCCACTTCGCCGTCATATTTCATCTTTTCCCCCATGGAAGCAGTCCCTCATTCCCCTTGGTCGGATTATTTCACCCCCATGCACGCACCATCCCGATATTCATAACCGGTTCACACCCACCCTAGAAGTCCTACCGACTCCAGGGATTTTCCCTTCAGAAATAATTATGACTGCTGCCAAGCTACTAAAGTATACTCCGACCTCGGGCCACTGAATCCCCATCATCCATTTTCAGGCACCTCTTACCAACATGCCTATGTTAAAACCATCATCTAAGTCCCCAACCCCTCAGGTCGGTGACCCATGGTTCGGTTAAGGCTTCCTTTTTGTCGACATCGACACCTCTTTTCTGAAAATGAAGTGGTACCTTGGATCACCCCTCCCCATGCAAAGGGTTATCCTCGGGTGGCACTGTGGGAGACATCATTGTCCACAGATTTCATCGATCCTCCTAACATTCGACTATAGCAAAAGCTTTCATGTCACGATGGTCTCATACCTTACAACCATTGCACTTTGATAAGATCCGTCGAAGACCCGTGCCTCCATAAGGGTCTCTGACAACAATGCTTACACGGGAGGGTCCCAACCAGTACATATGCGTGCATTGCACAATGATGTTCCATACCAAGATTACGCATATAGGTACCACATTCCACTGATCATCAAAGAAAAAAATGCCCCGGAGGGCATCAGCAGTCGTCGTCAACAACCGCCATCATCACTACCTCAGTAGTGGCACTGATAGCACATGTATCTGTCAATTTTGTTTAACTAGCCATAGCATCACGAGAATGGGACATGCACACCTCATTGAAATTTTGTATATGTGTTGTATATTTTTTTTGCTTGCAGGGGGTCCCTTAGACCATGGTTATCTAGGAAACGGTGCAAAGTGTTGTCAATTCCAAGATTCACGCAAGCTTCTCTCTCTCTCTCTCTCTCTCTCTCTCTCTCTCTCTCTCTCTCTCTCTCTGCGTACGATACAGAAAAGAAACTATAATGTATTTCGGCTATACAGTTCTTCCTATACCTCAAACATTAGGGGGAAATTGTTAACATCGGAAAATCATACATCAGAAGACAACATCAATTAATGTCAAGCCTAAGGATTTACAGGGCAGGAACACATTATGGAATCAAGAAGTATTTAAAATCTCTAAGGTTTTGAGAAACTCAGATTTGAACTAGTCTTAAATGCTACAATGCACGCTTAATCCTTCGAGAAGAGCACCTTCTGCGTGCCTTTTTGCCCGATAAGCGTGCATTTCTGGAAATGGAAAAAAGTTGCTTTCCGGGACCACACCAGGAAAAGGACAGTTACTCCTTATATGAAGCTACCTAGGGACAGCCACCAGCGCCTCCTTAGACACTATTTGAGCACACAAAGGAATATTTGGAGCACATAATGGAATCATACCTCTCCCTTGGGTCACTATCCATTATGTACCAAGGGAGGGAAGGAGGATTTGAAACTCCCATATATAAAGCCACCAAGAGATGAAGAAAGGGTGATCACATTGTTATGCTGGCCAAAGTTTCCCAAGCAACACCAGCAGTGTGTGACCCAGAGCTGGAGTTAAAGAGGACTCGATCGTTGTCCATCCAACATCCTAGTCCACCACAGTGTAGAGAGAGAGGGAGACTACATTAGAGGTAGAGCTTGGAAGGCAACATCCTTGCATTGGGACCTAGAGCCATTGTCTAGGGGCCCTTTAGCAAGTGGGTAAAATTTCTTCTCCATATCAAACGTTTAATAAGAAGAGGTCATCAAGCCATCGTTTGCATTATTATAATTTTGACTCTCTTTATAGCTTCTGTATATTTGTGTTTTAGTTTTAGTTTAACCAGAGCATACTTTAGCATACTGTTTCCATTAAATTTTATGCTTTTGAGCTCCCCCACTTTCTGCCTATTACCAATAGTTTAAAGAGTATACCACACTCTTTAAGCTGGTGCGATTTTGTACACTCGTGCGACTAATCCACGACAACAATTTTCATCCTCTTTTTTTGCAACATTAGAGGTTCCTTCATCATTTCTTTGTACATTTTTATCTTCATGATTGTCCTTCTCTTCATGATTTGACCCACTGTCCTTATTTTCAAACTCTGCCTCTATATCACTGCTTGCATTTTCTGTGTGGTCGATGTTTAAGGCACTTTAATTAGTCTCTCCTTTACTTTGATTATCATTTTCTTCCTCATTATGTGAGCTTTCTTCATTTTTCTGCCCACTTTTTTCTTTGTTGTGCCCACTGTAATTACCTTCAAACTCTATCTCTTCTTGGCTGCTATTTTCACCTTCATTACTGCTGCTTTTATCACTGTCATTGTGCTCAATGTTTTCTTCTTTACCTTCATTATTTTGATCATCAAAGTCTACCTTTTTCCTTGGGTTGTCATTGATTTCCTCATCCTTATCTAGCTCACTACCTTTTCCTTCTTTGTCTTCTTCATTTCTTTCATCTGCCTCTTCTTCATCATAATCACTTTCTTCATGACTGTCATGTTCCTCCTTGTCACTTATTTCTTCATGTTCTGAGGCTTTAAGGGAAGGTGAAAGAGGGATGTTTGCTTGGGGAGAAGATTCATATGAAGAGGATGAATCATGGTTAGTGGGGGTTGATGGAGGAGTGGAGGAAGGTGGATGAGATGATGATGGTAAGCTTTGCAAAGGGAGAGGTTGTGGAGTTGTGAAAACATCATGGGAGATGAAAACTTCCCATGGGATTCCTTGTTGCCCTAATTGGTGTAAGACAATCATCTTGATAAGGGAATGATGAAAAAGGCTTGACATTTGTTGTGAGGGAGGCCTCTTTTGCACAATGGATGACATTTTATCAAATGCATGAGTAGTCTTATGTGGTAGGAATAGACCCTAGAAAACCTACCCTCACAAGTGAAGTATTTCATAATGATCTTCATTAAGGGAGCATATATGTCCATCAAATGATAAAAGGGGAAAATGGTTTTGCAATCAGCTTGGCAACTTGGTTTTAAGAAGGGATGATAATGGCTTAGGTCCATATACACCTTCTTGAACCATTTTTCCCCCATGCAAGGTATTCCAGTGGCCATAGAGATTGCATCAGTGATCAGCTCAAACTTCACTCCAGCTAGATGTACTTGGTGGTCATGGAGGTTTAGGACAAAAAGCTTGGTCAATTGAGGGTGACTTTGGACTCTCTGCACTTTCTCACAGAACTCATGGCATCCTACTTCTTGAAAGTATGAAACTATAGTAGGAGAGGATGTCAATTCTTTAGTGTTTATAGGCTCAAACATATTTGCTTTCCCACCCTTCCTATGTTGTTCTCTAGGCCTTTGGCCTCTCTCACCATTGTCAACACTGCCTTCTCAAGCATTTTTTCCTTTACCCTTGCCTTTGAAAACAAACCTTGAAACTACTTGTGAAATGATTGGAAGGAGGGGAAGTGAGATGAGAATGATATAGGCAGTGAATGCAAATGAAGGGGAAGGAAAAATGAAGGAAAATCATTTGGGCCTCAGTGTGCTCTTAGCATGTAGATGGATGTGCGCCCTTTGAACAAAGGAGTTGTTAGCAGGGAATTAGGTGTTTTCCTCCTTGCTTAAGGTTTTTCCACATTTCCTTTGAGTTTACCTTTCACATTTCTCTATATTTTTGCCTTTAGATAGTATGCAAAGGTAGGGAAAAACTATAAATACCTTTCCAAACTTCACAACTGAAGTAAAGAGTGGCAGGAGCACAGCACAGGCCAGTTGGGCGCTTTCTACACATCCTATCGGGTAGCGCTAAATGGATAGCAAGCCAGCAGCACAGGCCAGTCGTGTCCTCCTTCATGTTCTTTCAGGCAGCTTCTGCACGCCCAGGTGTGCAGCATGGTCGAGTTCTGAACGGCTTTTCATGCTTTCGGTAGCCCTGAATGCATAGGTGCATAGCGCGGGTGGCCTCTGCACAGATTTTTGTGTGTTCCTACGCAGTTGATGAACGTCCCAGCACGTAGCGCGGGTGAACCTGAACGCGGGCGGGTCAGGTTTGAAAGGCTGAGCGCGTAGCACGGCAGAACCTGCACGCAGCCTAGTTCAGTGGGACAGGCATGAACGGCGACAGGGTATCGGGTCTGTCCTACATGTGGTGCTGTACATAGGTGCGTAGCGTGCCGCTACAGGAGCGCAACATCATGTAGAAAACTGCACTGGGAGAGGAGATAGGAGCATAGCGCGGCTCAACATGAGCGTAGCGCAGGGCTTCTCTTGCCCATAATTTCTCCAGAAACCTCCGAAAAACCTGAAAATATTCCACTCTTTTGCATATGAAGAAATGATGTTGAGTGAATGAAACTTTGTGATGCCTTTATACCCTTGAAAAAAAAAAAACAAAACCCACCTTGACTAATATTTTTTATTTTGGTCTTTTCACTTTCACTGATATTTATTTTCTCTTGTGCAGGAGGTGACCTTAAACCTAAAAAATGGCCCTTTAGTAATTTATTTGAGAACTTAACCCTTTTCCCTCTCAGTGCTTTTGACAATGGTATGTATGCTTTGCCAAAGGTTGTACACCATTCTTGTTGTGTTTTTCATTGACCACTTCTAATCTGTTGCAGGTGTCACAACATAGTATTTTGGCTTCTTGGTCATTTTTGGACTCTTGGCATCTTAGGTCACTTCATCGGCAAACTCATGATTTGCTTGATGTTCTTTAGGACATTTTGACCTTCTTCTTTCCCTCTTTAACCATTTTGATGAATAGTGATTGTTCTTGATAGCTTTTTGGCTCCTTCATATTGATACTCTTCAGAATCTATCCCTTTGGTTGTAGTGAAATAGTGTTGCCTTAAAAAACTTATAATTCATTCCCTAACATCATTTTTAATATCTACCTGATGTCACTAAGGAGGCCTCTCACTTTTATTCCTTGCTTCAATGAATCTTTAATTTGTGCACAATTTTGCTTATGTACCACTGTCTTCATGATCATTTGCATGGGCTCTTTGTTGGGCAACACCTTACAAACCATTGGTCATGAAACCACTGATACTCTTTGCAAACTTAGGCATGTTGTTTCTCTTCTGATGTGGATGTCATTGATGGGTTAGGCTTCTCACTTAGCATTTGTTCTGTTGATAACCATCATAAAGCATTCCTGCAAAAATTCTTTAACATGGGCAAACTTTCCTTTTGCAAACTCTATGCTCTGATCTAGGAGGTCCTTCCTTGAAGGCCTTTTGACACCCTTTGGACATTCATGAGCTCACCTTATTTTCATTTGATTTTACCTTTGAGCACATGTAAAAATAGTAATTTTTAGGAAACCAAAACAATGCATAACCTAGGAGGCCCTATAATGACCTATTGGGATATCTCTTGGATTAGGTGTTTGACTGAAAACTGGGATCAGGGTTTGGAGATGTAAAATAGGGTTTTGCAACTCTTTGTGCATTATGGACCTAAAAACTGATGACTTTGGTTTATCTGAAGAGTTTAGAAAGGCATTTTAAAACCACCACTGCTTGAGGCACTTGGTGAATAGGGGGAAAGGTTAGGCCACTTAGAAATCCTAGGTGTAAACAGAAGTGCTAGGAAAACAAAAATAGAGTGGTAAGGTTAGAGGTTGCAAAAAAAGTGAGAATGAGTGGCACAAGTCCATGATTTGGTCTTCCAGAAGTGATAGGATGACTATGCCTTGAGAGAGTAGTAGAATATTAAAAAAAATTATCTTAAGGATAATGAAGGCAGTGCGACTTCTAGAACTCACAAGATTCATGAATTTTGTTTCGAGAAATATAAGGCAAGCATTTATTCATCTAAACAGGTAAAAATTACTGATGACTAACAGAACGCAGTGGGGTGAATCTGCAAAGGCGAGGAAATCCAGAGGGGGGTACGCAGCCAGGGGGAACACCACTGGGAGTGCGCAGCCTTGAGGGGAGCAGCAGGGTGGGTACCCAACTGCTTGGAACCAATATGAAGGCGCATAGGAGGAATGGTGCGTAGCTGATGGAACATGCAGAGAGACTGAGGCAACAGCAAAATGGTAAGGGGGGCGAAGAGGGCTCTGGAGGCCAACAGGAGCAGCAAGGGGATGACACAATGGGGAGAGACCTCTCCTTTTGAAGACCTGTGGCACAAGTGCAGATGTTGTGTGATTTGATGACATGATCGCAAATGCAAGTTGGGACAGTTCTCATGGGGTGGCATGTGATTCAAGGTGTGGCAATAGATCAGGTGCATCATGGAGCTCATGTAAATGATTGCAGAAGGGAGGTTCCACATCAGATTAGAGATGGCAGTGCAGGACTCTATCAACTTGTGCATGGGATGAACCGTTTTTGCACGAGTGCATCATGTCACCCGCATCCGGGGGGGATGATCCTTTTGGATGAGAATTTGGCATTCCTCACACAAGGGATCATCCCCAATCTAAGAGAATTCGAAGTAATGCAACATTGTGTGGTTGTCTATGCCTTTGTTCACTAGGAGGTCAACAATGATGTTCATTTTTCTGCGCACATGGTGGAGTGTAATGGTCCTATGATGTTGTAGCAACTGTCCCAGGAGATTGAGACGATTGGCAAGCCTCCAGCTTGTAGAGACCTTAGAGGAGGAAGTGCCATGAAGAATACAGGTGTTTGCTTGAGTAATGATGTGCGAGTCTCTCTCCATTTCCAATGGAAAAAAGTTAAATTCAATGGCTCTAGAGATACACTGGATAAGCCCTTCTAGTTCTGCAGAGTTGTTGTTGTCCCATCCCATGTTTCCATAGTAGACGATGAGGGGTTTACCATGGGAGTCTCTGAAGATACCCCCAAATCGAGCTTTACCTGGGTTACCTTTGGATGCTCCATCAAAGTTGCATTTAAAGAAGCCAGCCTAGGGGGGTGCCATTGTTTAGGTGTGCTTGTTCTTCCTTAACTCAAGGAGTGGTTGTCCACAGGTGTCTTGATGCTTATGATCCAGTTGCTCCAAATTTTGCATTCAATAGTGGCTTTTTGGAGGTCACCCTTCCCCCAGTGAGTCATGGCGAGAGTTTCGGCTAGGTTACTTTGAAGCCTTGCCTAGATTTGCTCTCGGTTGGAGGCTTTGTCTTTAAATATCTTGTTGTTTCTTTCTTTCCAAATATTCTAGATGAGAAGTCCTGGAATCAGCTTCCAAAGGCGATTCAAGATATTACTGGAATAGGGTTTTTCCGACCATTTGTTGATGGTGTTGGTGATGTTACCCCCTATCTTGATTGGATCTTCTACACAAAATTTTAATCTTGTCCCACAGGGTGTTGGATATCGGGCAAAGGTCCAGCAAATGATCTATGGTTTCATTGTTGTTTTGGCAGAGTGAGCATCTTGAGGGTCCCACAAAACCTCGTTTCAAAAGATTCTCACATGTGAGGATGTGTCTCTTACTGAGTAGCCATAAAAAATTAGCTACTTTGGGCCAAAGCTTGGCAGACCATATCTTCTTCCATATCTGATTGGTAGGGTCAGGGTTCGGCAGTTGTAAGAGATGATAGGCTTCCTTGGTAGAGTAGTTGTCACTTGGAGTATAGCCCCATCCCAGAATGTCAAGCCCCTATTAGGCTCGAATTCTTCTTTTAGTCATTAATTCCTCTCAAATATCTCTGTGATGCTCATTGTTCCAGTCTGCTTGCCATCTGTCTGTGCATAGCCAGGTCCTATAACCTTGAGTTGCTTCATTGGTCCAGAAGTCTTGGATTCAATTTTATTGTCATGCCTACAAAACTATGCTCCAGAGGGGTCTAGGAAAGATTGAAGATAGCTCGGAAATTGCTACCATGAATCCTCCCAGAATTTGGTAGCTCCCAGAAACTGTGGGTTTGGATCAGCTCTTTCTTTTGTCTGGCTGCATTCCAGATTTGGAATCCTCCTAGATCAATGTTGAATCTGATTAGTTCCTCCTTAGGCCAGTTCCCCACATATTTGGCAGCCCATATATTTTCCCAAGGTGTGTGATGGTTGGAAACCCATTCCACCATATGTTGGTGCCCATGATGTTGTTGTTATGCTCTAGATCTCTCAGTGCTAAGCCTCCTTGTGCTTTGGTGTACACACCTCTCTCCAGTTTACTAGTGGCCATTTTTTTTTGTCTTTGGTTCCACCCCAAAGGAAGTTTCTTTGCAAGTTGCGCATGGCTCTGAGGACCCATCTTGGTGCTGCTAGAACAGAGAAAACATAAATGGGGAGGGACTAAAGGACGAATTTAATGAGAAACAATCGTCCAGCTATGTTGAGGGAGCGATGGGTCCAGTTGGACAGTTTGGTTTCCATTCGTTCCAACAACTCTCACCAAGAGATATGTTTGATGGTTGAGTCTGTGAGTGGGGATCCCAGATATTTGGATGGAAAAGTGGCAATGGTGAAGCCCAGGATGCGAGCCATGTTGCGCTGGGTGATAGGGGGCATGTTAAAAAGGAAGATATGAGATTTTTCAGGGTTGATAGCAATGCCTTAAGCTTCAAAGAAGTAATCGAGCAGAGATTTGAGGGTGTTGGATTCCTGAACCGAGGGGTGCCCCATTATCATATTGTCATCCACGAATTGTTGGTGGGAGATAGGGGTGAGATTGTAAAGAGGAACACCATGAATATTATGTGATTGGATGGAGATTTTTATCAGACAGCCTAGACCCTCCGCCATAAGCACAAAGAGGAAGGGCTAGAGAGGATCCCCTTGCCTTATTCTGTTAGATGGATTGAAAGTTGTCGAAGGAATTCCATCGACCAGAATGGAGATGAAGGGGGAGGATATCAGGCTCATTATCCATCGGACCCATGTGTGGTTGAAGCCAAATCTAGCTAAGCTTGTCAAAAGCATTGGACAAATCAATTTTGATGAGCATACCTGGTTTTTTGGAGGTTTTTAGGGAGTGGATGACCTCGTCGATTAGGATGATTCCGTCAAGGATTTGCATGCCTTCAACATAACCCCTTTGCTCTGAAGAAATGAGCATGGGAAGAATCTGCTTCAATCTATTAGCTATAACCTTGGAAATGATTTTGTAAATTACATTGCAGAGTGCTATAGGTTTGTACTTACTTGGAGAAGCGGCGTTGTCTTCCTTTGGGATGAGAGTTAGAAAGGTAGCATTAAGAGCTGGCAGAATCCAGTGGGTGGTGCACAATTCCTCCACACTACCCCAGATGTCCTCTTTGATAATATCCCAGAGGAAGTGAAAGAATTTGGTGGTGAATCCATCTGGGCCCAGGGCTTTCCCTTCCTTGAGTTGGAAGATCACTTGTTCAACCTCTGCCAAGGAGGTGGCTTTGAGCAGCATCCTGTTGTGGTCTTCAGTGAATAGTTTGGGTATTTGTTGTGTGATTCTTCCTATGGCCTATTGCCTCTGGATATTGGGTTCTTAGAGGATATCCTTGAAGTGATTGCACAGCTCTTCAGTGATCTCCTCTTTTTTTTCCATGCGCTCCCCATTCTGGTTTTTTAGTACTGTAATTATGTTGTGCATCCTGTGATGGATGGTGGAGAAATGAAAAAAAATTGCGTTTCTTTCTCCATATTTAAGCCAACATATTCAGGATTTCTGTTTCCATAGGATCTCTTCCGGGCTTCTTCTTTCTTCCAGTTGTGATGTTAGATATTTTTCATTCTTTTCTAAATCTGCAGAGTGTCCTTCTGATATGATTTTTTTTTTTTGGAGCTGCTTCATTTTCTCTTCCAAGTTTCTTTGCTCTTTGAAGAATTTTTCGAAGGTGGTCTTGTTCCAAAACTTCAGTTTCGCCTTGAGCATCTTCATTTTCTACTAGAACAGATACATTTTTGTGCCCAGGGGTGTTATGAGGGAGGTCCACCAATCCGAGACAATATCTTTGAACCCTGGATTCTTGAGCCAACAGTGTTCAAAGCGGAAAGGTTTAGGTGTGGCCATACCCAATCTGATCCATTAGAGTTGTATCGGCCAATGGTCTGAGCCAGAGGTAGGAATGATGGTGGCTGTGAGTTCTCTTCCTAGATGTATGAAGTCTTCCGTGATGAGGAATCGGTCCAGTCTGGAAGTAATTTGATGAGATCCACCTCTTCTGTTGTTCCAAGTGAAGATGTTGTTGGATGTTTTACGACCTATGAAGTGATTGTCATGGATGAATTTCTTGAACCCAGTGTTTTCCATATCAAGTGAGGTCTTCCTCCTTTTTTTCCTGAAGGTTGGTTATCGTATTGAAGTCTCCTCCAATCAGACAAAGAGGGTAAGTGTGTTGGTTGTTGAGATCTGCAATGCTGTCAAGAAGCTCATTTTTTTGCCGGAGAGGTTGGGGGATGATCTGAACTTGGGTTGGATAACTTGTTATGATTTTCAAGAGCCTCCCACTCAGTTAAACAAATAAAAGATCTAGCTTATACTTGACTTTTGCGGAATTTTATACTTGAAACAGGTGTATGTTTTTTATTGTTTAAGTGCTTTAAGTCCATTTGTTTTTGCTGAAATTAAACATGTGCAACAAAAATATAATTTAGCAAATAAACATCAACACATAACAACAAATTTAATCTAGGAGTTCGCCTGAATATCATGGGCTACATCTCCTTGAGCTCTTGTCATCTTGACTTGGCTCTTTGGGATTATGGAAAATTTTCTTTTACAAGTTCCACAATTAACTCCAATGGTTAACTGAACTAAACCAATGGGCTTATAATACCATCTATATCCCTATCACGGTTGTCATCACTCTAAAAACATATCTAAGCTCCCTTAGACTTGATTCCTTCTATAGGTGTTCTTGAGCTACACTGAGCTTATCTATGGCACTAACTCTTTTAGAAATAATTTTTTGTCCCTGAAACCTCACCCAATGTCTCTAGAACATATCAAACCTCCAAAAGGAATTGATCATTTGCTCAAAATGAGCACGGCATCCCTAATCTAGGCCTCCTTCCATAGTTGGCCCTAGGCTGCCCAAAACTTCCCTGTAGGTTCTCTACCTTCATAAGTCTTCAAATGACTCTCTAAATCCATTCATTAGATTCAAAATGTCAAAAATAGTAAAAAATTACTATTGGTTCTCTAATATTGGCCTCTGGTTGCTCCGGTTTCACCTCCAACAGCTGGTGGCACCCCTTGGCTCTAGGGTCAAAGAAAACTTCTCTGTGGTTTCTCGACCTCTATAAATCCCAAAAGCCTCTGAAAAATCCTCCATTGGATTAATAATTCTAATTATAGTCAGAAATGACTATTGGTTTGTTGTCTACACTACTTAGGCCCCAAACTGTTGTTGGTACTTGCTAGCCCTAGTGGCCCCTGGAACTTCACTTAAGCATATCAGATTTAAAAAGTCCTCTACAGGCTCTGAAACCCACACCATTAGTTCCAGGACATCTGAAACATCCAAAATTGACTATTGGATTTCTGAATAAGGCCTCTTGCTCCCCTAGCTAGGCCTCAAATTGTTGTTGGCCCATGGTGGCTCTAGTGGCCCCTAGAAATTCTCTAAAGCAAAAAATTGGTCAAAAGTCCTCTGATGGCTCTAAAACCCTCACCAATGAGTCTATATTGTTTGAGATATTCTAAATTGACTATTGGCACTCCAAAATTGGTCGAATCTAGCTCAAGATAGAGCCTGAACTCATTTTGTCTAGCGACCCCTAAAAAGCTCCACTAAATGTGGAGAAAATGCAGTTAAAAGTCCAAATTTGGAATATTTTCAGAATTTTGGTGGTGCTATAGTAACCGCTAGTCCTAACCATTAATGGATATGATTAAGGGGAGGGGGTGGCCACATGCCAACCCCCGAACCCCGCGGTCACATTAAACTTGGAGCGTAATTGTAGGAGATAACTGTGGTTTAGTTGTGGTTGAACTGGAGTTTAGGACGGACTAACCGTGTAGAGAACTACAACGAACACTTCCATGTGACCACTTAACAACTATTAACTTCAGTAGTTCTGGGGCTTAAGCCCTTGCTCTTGGAGCTGCGGTCGTATGGGAGGGGTTGGCCCGAAGGGCTGGCCCCTCTGAATCTCCATATCGGATTTCAACCTTCTTTAAATACAATCTGATCACTAAGATTGTTAAGAAGTAATGTGGCGGAGATGATAGAGGCGTGCGGGCTCACGGCGGTAAGTTTCGCGTTCGAATCTTGTGGAGTCCAAACAATATTTTACCACTCCGTTCCTGGGCCATGTGGCAGCCTCTAGGCCTGCCACATGGTAGCATCCACTTGGTTTAAAAATTCCAACGTACAGCCAACAACGAATCACATCGTGTCACTTGGCACGACCTGACTGGCCCAAACGGAATTTTTGGGAATATTCCCGAGAATATTCCTAACATTCTCTTTAATTTTCCTAAATTCTGGACCGAAACTCGGGCAAAGTCCAAAATCGTTAGCCATCGGACTTTTCAAATCACGATAACTTCTTCATACAGTGTCGGTTTTTGAACCATTTGTGGCGCTGGAATCAAGAATATGAGATCTATTCGGTCGCTCAGGTTTGATACATTTCGAACACATTTAATTTTTAGCTATCACTTAGGTCCTTGATCCAAATTTGATCACACCTCCCCATTGGGAATCTTTTGGACCCCAAAAGACTAATATACTTATATGTACAGTAGATGAGAGTACATAACCCTCTTCTTTTCAGCCTCCATACACTTTCCTTGCATGGCTTAGTGCCTTTGAACCATAAATCGACGGTAGTTGACACTTCCCTTCCTGAATGCTCTTGTCAAGAATTGTCTTCCTTGAACTCACTCAGAAATTCATGGCGAGAAATTTACAGAAGGTAGTTGAACATCGCTTCCTTGATCATCAATCCAAGGTGGCTCAAACAAACTTGAGATTACATCAGAAAACATGCATACATAACTGAAATATTCATAAGCACAGATGAGTGTATGTCTTATTGTGTCAAGAAGTCAAACCACTTCTTACCAAGCCACTTCCACGACGAATTTTTCTGTTGAAAATCTTCTTCATGTGAAACATTTGTTCTCACATCAATGATGGAATCCTTGGTTCCACTTTCGCCAGTCTTTCTATCCTCTTGCCTCATGTGCTTCGGATGATTAGTTGGATGCAATGTCCAACATTCAGAAACAACATGTCCCTTCTTCTAGCAATGTGTGCATGTATTTTTCACCTTCTTTGTTAGTTGCCTTTGCCTCAACTATTTCATGTATGCCTTCATCCTCTTCCAGCATCTCGAAACATCATGGTTACACAAACCACAAAAAGAACAGCAACTCTTTCTTCCATTCAAGCATGCAGAATTTCCATGCCTTGCAGAAACATTTTCAACTTGACTATGGGAAGAATTATACCTCAAATTTTGCTTTGCATGTCCATCTTTTTTACCTTCTTAAGGAGATGAACTTGTAGAGGCTCCAGCTTTTATTTGAAGACTAACATCAGTGTTTAAGTCTTGATATTTTTCTGAACTCGCATGTTTGCCATAAGCAGCATGTCTACAATATTCTTGCTGCAACATAGGATTCAAACAATGACAATCAACTTGAAAACAAAATTGACATGTTTGTGTATTAGAACTTGGAACAAAAGTTATTTTTGAAGTTTTTTCACATGCCTTCATGGCTTTAGATTTTTTTTTATAAGATTGAACATAACCAAGACCAAATTTCTTAGGTCTCTCCTCAACCAAAATAAGATCAATCATGCCTTGTGCATTTTTTCCTAAACCCTTGCCTCCATAGCCCATTTTTAACATTAACTTGGACCCTATACCTCTTGTGTGATTTTCAAATGAACCAACACATCTATCTAAAGAGGAAACTGAAGACAAATTTGAGTGAGTTACCTTTGCTTCACGCATGTTCTTGGTTAAGGCCTCTTGGGCTTGATGGAGCTGCATCTCCATCTCATGCATTCTTAGAAGAACTTATTCCTTCTCTTGAATCATAGAAACCAATTTCTCATGAATTCTAGTGCTTTCTCTTCTGTCTTCAAATGGAATTTGCACCATATCCTTAATCTTGAAGAAGTCTCACCTCATATCTTCATCGAAAAATATTGTGAAGGAGGAGAATTTTGAAACGTCACTTGAAGAAGTTTTCATCATGATGCCAATGAACAAAAGAAATTCAACAAAATTCACAAAGCTTTCAAAACAATTGACAAAGCTTTTGAACAAAATGGTTGTAGAGTCAAGCTCTTCTTCAAGCAGCCTTTTGCAAACAAACCCTTTTGTGCTTCAAGGGTTGCCTTGAGGTCCTTTGGGTAAGGAAGATGCCTTCATCCCTTCTTCCTTCTTTTCCTCTTCTGGACTTAGCTATCAGCAGCTTTCCCTTCACCTCTACCAAACTCAAACAATAGTCAGTTTGCAAACAGTGAAATTCTTTGCACTGTTTAAACACCTTTCAAGTCAAGCAAGCAAGCTATTGCTCTGTCAATCAAGCAACCAAGTGCTCTGATACCTACCTGATCTAAACTTGGGCTGGATAACTTGTTATTCTTTTCAAGAACCTCCCACTCAGTTAAACAAATAAAAGATCTAGCTTCTACTTGGCTTTTGAAAAATTTTATACTTGAAACAGGTGTAGGTTTTTTTATTGTTTAAGTGCTTTAAGTCCATTTGTTTTTCCTGAAATTAAACATGTGCAACATAAATATAATGCAACAAATAAACATCAACACATAACAGCAAATTTAATCTAGGAGTTCACCCGAATATCGTGGGCTACATCTCCTTGAGCTCGTGTCATCTTGACTTGGCTCTTTCGGATTATGGTAAAATTTATTTTACAAGTTCCACACTTAACTCCAATGGTTAATTGAACTGAACCAATGGCCTTATAATACCATCTATATCCCTTTCATGGTTGTCATCACTTTGAAAACAGATCTAGGCTCCCTTAGACTTGATTCCTTCTGCTGGTGCTCTTGAGCTACACTAAGCTTCTCTATGGCACTAAATCCTTCAAAATTATTTTTCTATCCCTAAAACCTCACCTATTGTCTCTAGCACATATCATACCTCCAAAATGGACTGACCATTTGCTCAAAATGAGCACTGCATCCCCAATCTAGGCCTCCTTCCATAGTTGGCCCTAGACTGCCCAAAACTTCCCTGTAGGTTCGAGACCTTTATAAGTCTTCAAATGACTCTGAAAATCCCTTCATTGGATTTATAATGTCAAAAATAGTCAATATGACTATTGGTTTGCTGATATTGGCCTCCAGCTGCTCCGGTTTTGCCTCCAACACCTAGTGGTGCCTCCTGGATCTAGGGTCAAAGAAAACTTCTTTGTGGGTGCTCGACCTATAGAAGTCCTCAAAATATTCCGAAAAATCCTTCATTGGATTCAAAATGCTCATTACAGTCAGAAATGACTATTTTTTTGTTGTATAAGGTATCTAGCTGCATTTCCCGGATGCGGGTGAAGAGGGAAGTGTTTAATGCGATGGGACTTGGGTACGGTACAGTGTGGAGACACTTGCCCACCCAAGTTATGGCTGGAGGATGGCATTTAACAAATTTTGTCAACGTATTTACTGCATTTACTTCTGGCGCTATTCGTGATCCGACCTCCATTCCCCTGTGCGACTTCGCATGCACCTCAATGCTTCGGCCTTCGGCTCTCATCAATGAGCGTTTAATGTTGGGCGTTCTTCGATGCAATTTCATTCGGATTGATAACACGAAGAATTGCTATGGTTTCTTAGACACTCCTCAGCCGATGAATTGCAAGTGCTCTCCAGCTAATGGGCTCCCCAGTGTGTGCACTGTGACTCGCAGAAGAAGCTCGCTGAGCTGCTGCTTAGACCTTGGTGATAATATGCACTTATCTCATTCTAGCCTTTGTCTGTCTACCTCGGTCTCTTTGAATTTTCGCTTTCCTCAAGCCTCTGTCACTCCTGCTCCTTCGCCTCTTCTTGTGCCCTCCGCAGAGACTAAGCCAATGCCTTGCCTACGCCAACGGATGCAGTGTCGTAGGGGTAGCACCAGAATCCAACCCTTTCACACTCCTTCCAGCTCCACCTCTGAATCATCTTCTCATTCCAGTGACCATTTTTCGAGCCGCTATCCCAACACCAGAAGTGGGAGGGTTCGTGTTCATGGAACTGGCCACTGTTTGGGCTCCTCGGATCCTCCAATTCTCACCACTCTGCCTTTTCCCATGCCTTGTTGAAGATGGCAACAAGAAACAGTGAAGGAGGCATCCTGAAACATCTTTCCTGATCCTAGTTGGAAAGTGATCACCAAAACTAGGTGGGGGCCACACAGGTGATTTTTGTCGCAAAGTCTATTTTTAGACTATGTCTATTTTTAGACATATGGATGCGCAGTTACATGAGTTGCGGGATGCTATTTGGATGGTTGGTCAAGTTGGAAAAATAGATGGATTTCTATTTTTAGACATGTTAAATGGAATCTATTTTAGTGCTTTTAGTGCAGGTCAAAAATTTTACAGTCGAATATTATTAAGTCTTAGTAATATTTGGACTATAAACATTATCTTATCCTCTTGGAGCACTTCAGTTCGAGCAACGGATGTGGCACATGCAGCTGACAGAAGGAATTACGCTATTCCTAGGGTTTAGTTGAGCTATTTCATGGTTGACTTCAGTTAGAACTCATGTGGTAGAGTTTGGTGGAGTTGATGAGACAGTTGATGGAGTTGTGTTCGGTTTAACTTAGTTGAACTAGTTGTATTTAGTCTAACTGATAAATACACTGGTGATGAGTGGTGTGAATTAATTATTAATTAATTCACTAATTATTAACTCATAAATCAACTAAAGAACACATCAGTTAACTGCAATGCATGGACAGTTCAGTGGAGACCAGTGTTAGAGGTGGGTGAAAAGGTGAGTCTACTATCAGTTGTGACTATAGCTGTGCATGAGATTTGCACACACATTGATTGAGATTGCCAATGAGGATTGCGCAGTACAAGCTAGTGGGATTTGAACTTGGATCTCATCATTATTCATCTTGGATTGCGCAGTAGAGGCAGGCAGACAGGTGGAAGAGATTTGAACTTGTGACTTGTTCATATCTGAGCTAGTTTGTGTGTAGCATGTGAGATAGTGTTGAGAGCTGTGAGGAGCTTTGTGCTATGTATTGTTACATGTTCTCTATCATTATAATATACAGATAGTTGGGGGTTTTCAGCTGTAAGATTTCCCCATTACATACTGTGTTATATGTGTGCTTGATTATGTTTTAATGTGTGCATGCGACTGCTTCTAATTCCGCAAATTGATGATCAATGGTAGAAGAGGTTATGTATTATGCATGAAGCTCAAATAGTGTGTAATCAAGATAATCTCGGTGAATAAGTGATCTATTATTCAAATTTCTACATGGTATCAGAGTGAGAATTGATCATCGGATCTATTACAGTGATTACATTTTATTTCGGTAGACAGAGTCTGTAAGCGGGCCAGGTAGCCTCTGGATTCATCCTTTCTTTGAAAGGTGAAAAATATAGTAAATTCCCCTACAGTCGATCTCTGTGCTAGAAATACTTTGTTCTCACATATCAGAAGCGGTTGAGTTTTGAGCTGGTGGAATTCGAATTTGCAGCAGTGTTTTCTTGGTGTTGAAGTCAAAATTTCTTTCAATGGATTGCGATTGGAGTATGCCCTTGAAGGCAGCTCGAATTATATTCCATGGAAGGACAGGATGGAGGCGGTTTTAGATGACAACGGGTTGAAGGAGTTCATATATGCTGAAGTCCCAAAGCCTACTGATGCTGCTCAAGTTGAGGCTTGGCAAAAGAAGATAGCAAAATGTCGAAGGATTCTGTTAGAGGGCGTGAAGGATCACATTGTATCCAGCCTGCATGGTAAGGCTTCTCCATTTTTGATGTGGAAAGCCTTGACAGATTTATTCCAAAGCAAGAGCGACCAGAGGAAGTTGGCACTCAAGGATAAACTCAGGAAAATAAAGATGTAGAAGAATGACACTATTCCTGTATACTTGACAAAGTTTGTCCACTGCAGGGATGAGCTTGGGAGTGTAGGAGTTAGTGTTGATGATGAGGAATTGGTGAGCTTGGCTCTCCTTGGGCTTCCGAAGAGTTGGCACTCCTATCAGGACTCTGTCAATGGTAGGGAAAAATTGCCAGGATGGGAGCGACTTTGGTCAGATCTTGTGCAAGAGGAGATAAGGCGAAGTACCAGGGATGGATCTTCATCAAAGGCATCTGATGAAGAGGATTGTGCTTTGGCTACCAAAGCAAGGAAGGGGAAGGGCAAGAAGAATGCTTCTCAATCTGGTGCGGATGGTAAAGAGTGTGACATGTCCAAAGTGAATTTTTTTCACTGTCACGAGCATGGGCATTATGCCACGAATTGTCCATAGAAGAAGAAGAACAAGCAGGCTACTGGAGCTGCAGCTGGTGAGGCTCTTGCCTCGCAATTTGAGCTGGACTTCTCATTGATCGCATGCATGGTGTCTAGTGCATTGGGATCGGGGTGGTATTTTGATAGTGGCGCTTCCTTTCACATGACGGGAGATGTGAATCTTTTCAGTGACTTAGTGGAGAAAGATCTCCAGTTGCATGTTGAGTTGGGTGACAATGGATGATACAATGCGACCGGCATTGGTACCATAACCTTTCAGAGGGAGTCAGGTAAACTCATTCTTTTACAAGATGTAGTGCATGTTCCAGGTTTAAAGAAGAATTTGATCTCAGTCGCAATGTTAGAGGATAAAGGGTATGAAGTTTTCTTCAGTGAAGGAAAAGTTTTCCTTCGACACAAGGCAACAAGAAAAGTAAAGAAGTTTGGGATTCGAGCAAAGAATCTCTACAGACTTGAAGCAGATGGGATGTCTACGGAGCTTCCTACTGTTGGGAAGTGCAAGAAAGACATGCAATTGATGCTTGAGAGGGAGAAAGTTTTGCATGTAGGTAATAGTGAACCTCGGGATGTGGAGCAGCCACAAGATGAGGATCATGGAGTGGAAGAAACCACTCATGCAGAGAAATTTCGTGCCAGATGGGCAGAGGGAGTGCATGCAGCTATACCACCAAGTGAGAGGTGGGGCGACATGCATGAATAATCCCAAGAGGAGATTTCTGGGTAGGATTCATGAGATGGTGTGGATCTCATGAATTGAACCTGGCTACGAGGTGCCCACAGCGCAGCAGTAGCATGATCAGTTGGATTGATGCAGGCAGATCAAAGTGACAGTGTCGGATACTGGAGCACGAATCAGAGTTGACAGCAAGTGCAGAGTGCATGGGTGCAAGAGTTCAACAGCGCAGTGGTTCCTGATGACATGTGCAGTTGGACCCAGCAGAAGTCGAAGACTTTGATGATAGATGCATCAGACTGATTAAGTTTTTTGGAGCCTATTCAATTTCAGAGGAGTTGCAGAGCAGATGCATGGAGTTGCATGGCACTTGTGAAGGTTGAGGGCGAATGCATGGAGTTGCATGTCGCATGCAAAGACAGTCCTTTCCTGTTGAGAGGGAGTGTTGAATATGGCAACAAGAAATAGTGAAGGAGGCATCCTGAAACATCTTTCCTGATCCTAGTTGGAAAGTGATCACCAAAACTAGGTGGGGGCCACACAGGTGATTTTTGTTGCAAAGTCTATTTTTAGACTATGTCTATTTTTAGACATATGGATCATGGTCTATGAGTTGCGGGATGCTATTTGTGGATGGTTGGTCAAGTTGGAAAAATAGATGGATTTCTATTTTTATACATATTGGGCGGAATCTATTTTTAGACTGCCAGTCTAAAAATAGAACGGTCGAATATTATTAGCTCTTAGTAATATTTGGACTATAAACATTATCTTATCCTCTTGGAGCACTTCAGTTCGAGCTACGGATGTGGCACATGCAGCTGACAGAAGGAATTACGTTATTCCTAGGGTTTAGTTGAGCTATTGCATGGTTGAATTCGGTTAGAACTCATGTGGCAGAGTTTGGTGGAGTTGATGAGACAGTTGATGGAGTTGTGTTCGGTTTAACTTAGTTGAACTAGTTGTATTTAGTCTAAATGATAAATACACTAGTGATGAGTGGTGTGAATTAATTATTAATTAATTCACTAATTATTAACTCATAAATCAACTAATGAATACATCAGTTAACTGCAGTGCATGGACAGTTCAGTGGAGACCAGTGTTAGAGGTGGGTGAAAGGGTGAGTCTACTATCAGTTGTGACTATACTTGTGCATGAGATTTGCACACACATTGATTGAGATTGCCAATGAGGATTGCACAGTACAAGCCAGTGGGATTTGAACTTGGATCTCATCATTATTCATCTTGGATTGCACAGTAGAGGCAGGCAGACATGTGGAGCAGATTGGAGCATGGGATGTGCATGATCTGAGCTTGTTTTGTGTGTAGCATGTGAGATAGTGTTGAGAGCTTGTGAGGAGCTTTGTGCTATGTATTGTTACATGTTCTCTATCATTATAATATACAGATAGTTGGGGGTTTTCAGTTGTAAGCTTTCCCCATTACATACTGTGTTATATATGTGTGCTTGATTATGTTTTAATGTGCGCATGCGACTGCTTCTAATTACGCAAATTGATGATCAATGGTAGAAGAGGTTATGTATTATGCATGAAGCTCAAATAGTGTGTAATCGGGATAATCTCGGTGAATAAGTGATCTATTATTCAAATTTCTACACACCTCATATGGCGCACTTCTCATTCAATTTCTCTCTAAACCGCCCTCGAGTCACTGCCTCAATTACTGTTGTGTTCCATGAAGAGCCCCAGGCGGAAGAACAGAGTACTAGTCCAACGGGTCTGAGTAAAGTAGTAGCCCAGACTTCGGGCCATCAGGCGGGGTCGATGCACACGCAAGGCAAGGAGGCACAAGGAGATCCAGGGCAAGAGAGCGGGATTCGTGACGTGGAGATGGCGCAAGGAGATCCAGGACCTTCCATGCCTGTTGTTGCTTCCATCATAGACCTGTTAAAGAAATATGGAGACATGTCTGCACTCTAGTGCCGAATCATGGAAGAATCGCTTGATGAGTAGCTGCTCTTTTATTGTCTAGTTTTCGTGCCTTGCGGCCCATTCTATCGGACCTGTTTTTGCTTATTTTGATGTGTTATATTATAGTTCTATTTTTGAATTTTGTAATCAAAGTAACTTTCAGAAGCATCAACCGATGGTACCCCTGCGAGGGCAGTGCAACAGTTTGAAAATTGTTCAAGGTTGGTTTCCCCCTATGAGGGCAGTATTTTTTTCTGAATTTTTTGTCAAGATTGCCACATTTTTTGGCAAAGACTTGGCTTCGGCCATGATGTAAATTATTTCCTCTTTTAATGGATTAACCTAACTTAGAAAAGAAAAAAAGGTCTTTAGCTGCATTGGCTAGGCCCCGAACTGCTGTTGGCACTTTCTGGCCTTAGTGACCCCTGGAACTTCATTGAATAATATAGGCTTCCAAAAGTCCTCTACAAAATTTGAAAACCACACCATTAGTTCTAAAACATCTGAAACACCCAAAATTGACTATTGGATTTCTGAATAAGGCCTCTAGCTCCCCTGGCTAGGGCTCAAACTGTTGCTGGCCCATGGTGGCCCTAGTGGCCCCTAGAACTTCTCTGAAGCACAAACCTATTCAAAAGTCCTCGGATGGCTTTGAAACCCTCACCAATGAGTCTATAATGCCTTAGATACTCGAAATTGACTATTTTCACTCCAAAATTGGTCGAATCTAGCTCAAGATAGAGCTTGAACTCATTTTGTCCAGTGACCCCTAAAAAGCTCCACTAAAAAAGTCCAAATTTGGCATATTTCCGAAATTTTGGTGGCACTACAGTAACTGGCAGTCCTAAATATTAATGGCTACGATTAAGGGGAGGGGGTGGCCACATGCCAACTCCCGAACCCCACGGTCACATTAAACTTGGAGCACAACTGTAGGAGATAACTGTGGTTTAGATGTGGTAGAACCAAAGTTTAGGGTGGACTAACCGCATGGAGAACTGAAATGAACACCACCATGCAACCACTTAACAACTATTAACACTGGCAGTTCCGGGGCTTAAGCCCTTGGTCTTGGAGTTGTGGTTGTATGGGAGGGGCTAGCCCCTCCGAACCCCCATATCGGATTTCAACCTTCTTTAAATACATCCCAATCACTAAGATTGTTAAGAAGTAATGTGACGGAGACGGTAGAGGCGTGTGGCCTCTGGACCTGCCATGTGGCAACATCCAATTTGTTTAAAAATTCCAATGTACAACCAACAACGAATCACATCATGCCACTTGGCATGACCTGACTAGCCTAGATGGAATATTCCAAGGAATATTCCAGGAATAATCTCTTTTTAATTTTCCCAAATTCCGGTCAAACTTGGTTAAAGTCCAAAAATTACAGTTTATTGGACTTTTCAAATCGCGATTACATCTTCATACAGTGTCGGTTTTTTGAACCATCCGTGGCGCCAGAATCAGGAAGACAATATATATCTGGTCGCTTAGGTTTGACACACTTTCGAACACTTTGAATTTTGAGCTGTCACTTAGGTCCTTGATCCAAATCTGATCAAGGGAAGTATACATTCATTAGAAGTCCATGGATGGAGGTTCTAATCAAATGAAATGTGGCTTGAATGAAATGTTGATTAGCTTGACAGTTCTCTAGGGTGATAATGTGGGAATTCCAGATGATTTCCAGGCCTCCCGAAGCCCCATTAGCATCCACTGCTATGGTATTGCTTCCTTTCCAGAGTCTTTTGAATAGTGTATCCAAAGTAGAGCTGGAGCATTTGGTTTCTTGCATGAATAGTATAGCAGGGCATTCCTCAATAATTCTTTTCATCATTAACCTATGTTTGGAGGAGGTTTTAAACCCTCTGATATTCAATGAGATGATCTTCATTGCGGGGGGTTGGGGATTACAGAGTAGAACCTAGTTAACTTGGGAAATCTCCTTGATTCTACTAGCTCTTTTCCCGTGGTGACTGTTCGCTGCAAGTCTGTTTTTCTTCCTCGTTTTCGGAATCTTTTAGAATTAATTTAGTATTCAGGAGCGAACCTCCTTGAATGCCAAGAGAAGGAATCTATTTAGCTTAAGAGAGGATTTCCTCCAACTTCTGGATCTAGTGTGGAGGGATTGTAAGAAAATATTTCCTCTTGCATGCTTCTTCTAACCCCATAAGATCAAGGTCCCCATAGTCGATGCTCTCCAGTTCTTCCTCCATTGCTTCTGGGATTGGGTCTAGTGCTACACCTTTGCCTTTCTTTTCTGAGATGTCCCCTGCATGCATAGGGGTTTGGGGGATCAGAAAGGCTTCCTGTTGGAGCTTAGTTTGTTGAGTCTTTGAGGTCTAGGGATTCTCTTGCGAAGATCGCCCTGTGTATTTTGGAGGTTCGTTCTCATTTTCGTTCAATTGAGCTAGGGCTTCAAAGTTGTTGCTGGATGCTGGGGCTTTTTTGTTCTGGTTCATGTTTGACTTCTTGTTGTGCCTTTTCCTTCCTGTGAATTTCGTGAGCCCCTCGATTTCTTGGTTTGTTGATTCATTGATCGATGTAGCCTTTTGATTTAGGGGGAAATCTCTGAATAGGTGCCCGTGTTAGTGACACTTCCAACATCTAAAAGGAACATGTTCATAATCTATTGTTTGAATCCATTCACAGTCATCATGCAGAAGACTTACCTCATCAGGGAGTGACTCTGCGATGTTCATGTAGATACAGATCCTTGCGTAGGCTGCATATATGTTGATCTTTGTCTCCTCTGTCGTTTTGATAAATTCTCTGAGAGCATTGCCTATGTCCTGAAGAGTCAGCTCGTCCCAGTAGTCCTGCGGGACAATGTAGAGCCTGACCCAGACTAGAGCCCAGGTGAAGTCTTGCTTGTCTAGGTTGAAGCATTCTACCATATTGCGTAGGTATAGACCCGCGGAGTTAAATAAGTATGGCCTTCCGTCCATGATCTGGTTTTTGTCTTCGATGCACTGCGGATGAAGCTGAAGGAGAGAAATGGTCAAAACTATTTGACGATGACTACCTGATGACATCTACGTACATTGCAGTCAATGAGAGTGATTGTGGTTTAGCCTTTGATATACTAGCTAGCAAAGTTGCAGTTTGCAACTAATACGGAAAACTGTTGCAGTGAATAGAGTTCCATGAATAGTAGATACATCATTACCAGAATATAAGGATTCTCTAATTTTAGTGCGCACCTTTCAAGTAAACAATATTTGGTGGCTAATAAACAAATGTCATGTAAAATTAATTATGGTTTTTTGGGCATGTGATATTGATAAGCCATAGCGCATGATATTGTCACAAAGTCTATTTTCAAATTAGGAATCTCCATGGTATTAATCTACATAATCAATAATCTTGTTACAATGTTTTTTTTTTTTAAATGTATATAGTAATTATTTTTATAATTAATAATAATATAGCTTGAGTGGGCCTAATGGTTAAGAGCATGTGTTCTCTTGTAATAGGTCACATGTTCAAATAATTGCTCTTTCTTAAAAGGAATAAAATATGTGTATCTTTTTTAATTTTAGCAATTAAACAATTATGATGAAGCATATCTCCTTTCACAAACAATAAACCATAAAACCTTATAAACCAATTTGATTTATATCTTAACCATAACTTTAAAATAAGATTATATGAAAATGTAATTTTACATTGAATAATATTATCTAAAAATCTTGTATGTTTTATGATTAAAGGTTGAATGATCAAAATTTAATTTAATAAATTTAAAGCTCGAATGAAAAAAGATTAAATAAAAATAATATGTAGGGAAAAATTTACCTTTTTGGGTTTAAATGAACTGGGAAGACATGGATGCAGAATTATAAAACAAAAGATTAAATAAAAATAATCTGAAGAAAAAAAGAAAAAAAAATTGGTTTAAATGAACTTGGAAGACATGGATGCAGAATTATAAAACATTTAGATTTTTAAAGAGATGTAAATTAGTATATATATCTTGATGTGAAATCAATTGTATTTTTTTAAGGGAGGAGAAAACACTTGATGAAATTGTATATAGCCATCATTGTTGTTTTAAGCGAGAAATGGACTGGAACTTTTAAAATCGTTTGTATAGCGTATAAACATGTTAAAAAATGTTTTCATTGCACATTCGTTGATTTATGAGGAGGAGATTTTGGGATGACTCGTCTTCTGATTATTGATTAATATGCTCATTTGCCTCCGAGGTGGACACATTTCATTTGTGTTTAATTTTTTTGTAAATCATTGAGATCGATTTTTGGCTACTATAATGGCAGAGACTGAGATTCTGGTAGATTCTTCCGCTAGTGCCAAAGTGTAAATAGTAAGAGATGTCCATAACATCAGCCCAAAAATAAAAAATCATACGAGTTTTGTTGCAATTAAATAAAGTCATTCATTAATATTTGGCAGATGTACCTGTATAAGTAAGAAAGTTTTCTGTTTGTAATAGATTGGTTGTCACCCTTAACGAAACAACAAAATAGTTATTCATTATTATTTGGCATATGTGCTGTATGCTTATGTATTTGCATGGCACTACCATTTCCCTTCCTTCCATCCACTGGTGAGATGTTATCCACCATTTTTATCTCAGGCTAAAACTTTGATATATTTAAGAAAAATATGATCCACATATTGTATATTAATTTGAAGTTATTGAATTTTGATGGCCATCCTTCTTCAAAGTTACGGTATTTTGATGGCGATGGATATGTGAATTAGGAGTCAGATTTCTTCTTATCGTGATTTTGAAATGTAGGAGTCATAGTTTTCTTCCTTGCACCCTTACACATGTTATGTTCTTTGCTTTAGCAAACAATGAAACTCTATGTTATGTGTTCCTAGCAAATCCTCGTTAGGGTGTCATAATTATACAACGTTTATGTATCCCAACATGGATATGCCTATGCTCTATGGTATTAATAAAATCAAAAATTAATAGGTTACTCTGTAATGAATATTTATTAATTTTTTTATAATTTATCACTATTTTTTTTTAATGCTTAATGGTAGAAGTCTAAGGGGATAATTCAACTAGTGATTGTCATGATATGATTATTATGTAAAGAATGAGATTGAAGATTCAAATCCTAGTAGTTCAAACCCAAAAAAAACGATAGTGGAATTCAAATATAAAAAACAATAAACTCTCGTGCATAATACATTGAAAAACATTCTCCAATTCTAAAATTAGTATAATTTTATTATATTTGAGAAGAAATGAGGTCTCACCAAACATTCTATTTCTCTTCTCAACTCAAAGTAAGATCAAGTTATCCACTTAGATTGAGGCGTGCATTTTTAAAATGGAAGTAATATAATTACTAAAATATACATTTACATTAAGCCCTTTATATATAACAGTGATGTGTTGGTTCATGTCTTAGTGTAAAGGTTTTATGTTGAAATCTCATGGAAATGAGTTGATGGTTGGAGCCAATTATAAGGAATAAAAACTAGCTCATTACACAATCTTGGTGACAACATTTTTCAATTGAGTGAATTGTTTTTCCATCCAATATTGAGGCATCCAAGTTAGACAGAGTGTCATAGAATCTTGGTGACAAGATTCCATAGTTGGATAGATAGTTCTTCCATCCAATATTGAGACCAACCTCAATCTAAGCATCACTTAAATTAGGGGAAGAAACTATAAATTGTCATCATTTATAAAACCTTTAAAAAAATAAAAACAAAATTTAAATAATTAAATGTAACTAAAATATTTTATGCTTTGTAACAAATTTTCTCACTTTTAATTTATCATATACATTATATTACATCATCAAATATTTAAGTTTCATATTTTAATTTAATGAATCATTAAAATTATTTTAAATTTCAAAATTAAAAATACCAGTTAAAAGAGTATTTTCATCAAAAGTTCTATAAGTTATGGGTAATGTAATCGAACAAAACACTATAAAAACCTCCTTTTTGGCGAGAGTATTTGGTTAGAGTGCTACGATAATGTCCCTTTTGGCAAGATTACTTGTTATTTGGAAGTCTCCTTTGGCATAAAACTATTTTGAAAGCATTTAATATACATACAATTCTATGTTGTCTTGTCATTTGTACCATTCATAACTAAAGTATGAGAGTTGTCTATGGGACTAGAATGGAGGAGGAGGATGCCCATTCAACTCCACTATTTTAAAGTGTATATAATTAGTGTTATAGATCAATTTTTTTTATCTCTCAAATCTATCTAGATGTTCCTCTATGCACCAAGTGCTTGAGAAGGAGTAAGATAATGACGGTAAAAACACCCTATGAAGATAAAGTAGGAAACTATGTCCCATATAATTATAGGTTCCAAGCTTCGTAGTGTAATATAATTTTCTTAAAGGAGATTATTTTTTGGGGGATATTTTTAAGATTGGACAATCTGGCTACAACTAATTATGGAAATAAGTGCCTACATCACAAAATTTGACATAGAGAAATAATTATTCATAATATTTTGCATCTAATTAAGTGGGGAATGGAATTTAGAAGTTTCTATTAAGGTTTAATAAAATGGTTTCCATGTTTATATGAATTAATTTCCCATTAATTGATTTTTGTTTCATAATGGAAAGTTTTCTTCAATTAAAATTCCAAATACTACTGACTATAGGAATTATATACAAATTTTAGCTTAATTAGTCAAGTGCTCTATTATTGAATGGTAGAACCCATGACTTCATATTAAAAAACATAATGGCCTTATTCCATAACTAGTCCACTGGTGTGCACCCATGTCAGCTCAAATTAAATTTCAACGAAAATGATCTCAATGTAGCAGATGTCTAGAGAGGCTTTTTAAACCATGCATCAATTTTTAACACAATTCCGCCATAACATGGGTCTCGTGGGTTGGACCCAGGGACCTCCCCCAATCAAAATACTATTTTGTATACCACCAACCAACTGGTCTTTGGGCCTTAGTTGGTAGCTCTTCTCCCTTCAATACTTATATACCATTGGCATTTGCTCAACGAGGAGGAGAGTAGAGATTTGACCAGCAAAACCAGGAGAGTGAAACCCTGACGTAGGGTTCCAGGAGTAGAAACCTGACGTAGGGGTATCTTTTTTATGTCAATAATATTCCTTGGGGGTTCAGAAGTGTCGGTGTCAGAAAGTGGTCAAATTTATAGTCATTTTTAACAAATTTTCACCAGGAATCCAACCATGCAGCCCATTTCTCCATCATAGGTCTACACTTTCAGGCCATACTTTGAAGTGGAGGTATAAGGGGTCATTTCCTAATTGTTTGTAATTTATTTCTAATTTCATTTAATGAAATAGGCATCCCTGCATTGAGCAAGGCTCGGAGATGTATCCCACATTGGGTGAACTTCGTCATCAATTTGTTTTGTGCCTTTGATCTCATGAAAGCTTTTGATTTTTTCTTATTTCATGTGTTTATGTTACATGACATGCTATTTTAAATGCAATTTTATATGCATCCTTGAAGTAAAATATCTGGATCAAGTTTGGTATCAGATTAGGTCTTCTTGATGCGAGTTACATGAGTGAATGCTAACCAGGAACAAGCTCTAAAGAGGAGAAGGAAAACTCAAATCTTTGATCCTGAAGCAGGGCGTGCAGCACGAAGACGGAACATGGCAGATGAGGATGCATGGGCAGAGGAAGAACGACAGTATCGCAAGAACTTCTTCACCATGACAGAGAAATTTGACAAGTTGTTTGCATAATATGAGAAGACAATCAAGCATGAGAAGAAAGAACCTGATGATCATGCCTCGGTACACCATGGAGATGGAGGAGAATATCCTCCTCCCTCTCTATCCACCAGTGCCATTTTTTCTTCTTCCTCTTTTCACCATTCTAACGGGCATCATAGAAATGCATCTAAGAATCCATTTTTTAAGCTAGATGTAAAGTTTGATTTGCCCACATCACTAGTACAAAATGAGATATTAGTGACTATACGACTAAAAAAGTTGGTCACCACAACTATTTCAAGTGAATTACTGCTAAATTTAAACAATTTTAAGTGACCCAACTAAAAACGACTAATTTAGTCTAGGGATAAAATAAACAACTAGATAATAAGTTAGCCAACTAAAAACAACTAACTTAAATGACTAATTTATTCTAGGACTGAAATACATGACTAGATAATAAGTTACAAAATTAAAAATGATTAACGTAAATGAATACTATAGTCCAAGAATAAAAATATGACCAACTAACAAGTAAAACAAGTATATGATTTAGTTTTTTATGCTAGTCATTTTTAATTGTGTCACTCTGGAAATGGAACATTGCAATTTTAATATTGAAGTGTTACATTTCACTAAATTTTGACACTGCAGATGGATTTAGAGACAAAGGGGGCTTTGAATCCATCTGCAGTGTTAAAATTTAGCAACAAAGGGGTTTCTTCCCCACATTCATGGATGATATCCACAATAAACTTGTTAGTGTGGATTGACGCACCTTACTCATGAGATTTGATCTAGGTATTTAATAGTGTAAAACTAGCCAAATACCCATCAACATTGATAACAAATTTTTTAGCTAGCCCTTGTTTTCCATGCGAAAATACTCAAGAGATACTTTTCCACATTTGTGAATACATGTTAAAAAATAATTATAACCAACTTAATCACAAATTAATTATAAATTTATTGTTACATGTTCTTTTGCCTTTATATAAAAATGCATGTTTGGAATCTCTTCAATGAAATTAATGTTTAAAAATGTAATAGAAAAGTGAAAAGCTTCTAGAAAACTTATACAGGCATTATAAATCTTAAAAATAGCTTAAAATACGAATTAATTTATTTTTCATTTTCTTATTTTACAATTTTTTTAATTCTCCTCAAATTCACAGCTTCATACATGTTTAAAAAGCTAAAAAATCTTCAATATCTTAACACAAATCAAAGTGGTGGAGGGAAAAATCAAATAAAAGCTAAAAAAAGGAGGGAGAAGTGGTATCTTGCCATGCCTTTTGCTCTCACCGCCACACAATTCAATTATTGGAAACCAACATCGAGTCTGAAAGAAACCAAACAAAGAGAGAGGAGGATATTTTATATGTTAATGTCAATGCAAATATATGCCATCAAAATTCCACGTGTGCGAGGGGATTTACAACCATTTTCTCTCTGTATTTGGTTTTTAACTAAAATTCTATTGAATTTGTTGAGGTTTTGTGGGTTTTCTTTCATGGTTGTCCTGCGAATTTAGTAAAGGAGTCTGGTAGCCATGACATCAACAATTTGGTGGAGATTCTGTAGTAGAATGATGGATTGGCGGATTTTTCTATGGCTTCATGAAGCTCTGGTGCAAGAGGGTTTGAAGGGCTTGGCCCAACTTCTGGCAAAGGGCGTTAAAGAGGACTGTTTGATGAAATTTGAAAGGAATATGTGGTGCCCGGTTGGTTTACGATAGTGAGTTTCATCCAGGCTTGCACCCATTTAGGAGTTCTACAACAAGGCATGTGGATCCATTTTCACTTCCAATTTCACTTCCCAAACTACAAGAACTTTTACCTATAGTATAAACAATTCCAACACCATATTGGCATCCAAAATCTAAACTCCTTAGTAGTGGCTCACCACCTTCCTCTGCTTATGTGGCATCCACCTCAAATATATTTTGAATAATGAACTCTGTGAATCTGGACCTATTGTCTTCAATATTTTCAGTCTCTTGAGTCACTTCTATTATGACTTTAGTCGCTTGATATTCTCTATATTGTTTTTCACTAATTCCATTCATTGTCAAGATTCTTTAAGAGTCAGTATCTCCTAGAGGTATAGTTATTTGTAGTCTTCCATCTTGATTATTTTTAATGTCAACCGTTACATATGGTAGTCATGACGTCAGCAATTTTGTGGAGATTCTGCAGTAGAACGATAGATTGGCAGGTCTATTTATGGCTTCATGAAGCTCTAGTGCAAGAGGGTTTGAAGGGCTTGTGTTATGCGGAATTATGGATTACGGATTAAACATTCTTCCCTAGATGTGGTTCTCATCTATAACAACGGGTTAAAGACTTTGCAACTAATTTTCCTAATAGTAAATAGACACACAGTTTAGATCAAGAAACTTACTTGGAGTCCAAGTGCTTCCAATCCTCTTTCTGTCGCTCTTGTTGTAGCTTCAAATCCGAGCTAGATCGCAAAAATATTTCCTGCAAAGATGAACACTAAACAACAAAAGATAGCAATAATACATATGTCTATTCAATTTATTCAGTTAAATCAATGAAACATGAACCATACACATCAGATAAGAATTCATAATATGAAAGACATAAGCTTATATAGATACATATGAGGGAAATTAAGCAGCAATATTTATTAATGGATAGAAGGGGAGGTTACAACCCAGTGATTGATTTGATGTCACCATCTCCATCAGCATCCCAGCCTCATCACAATGCACATCTCTCCAGCAACATGTTACACAAATCAACTCCTCAATTGAAATTCCACCAGCATTTCTCTACTCAAATTCTTCCTTACCAAGCACTAGGATCTGTGCTCAATTTATAGAGGAGCTAAAAGTAGTTTTACAATCAATGACTTTCTAATAATAGGAAAGAAATGTTCCCAGTCTCAGAGGTATCAAATGGACACATGGATTTGAGATTTGACACATGTGAACTCTTCTAAAAGACATTGTCCAAGTGGAGAATCCGGAACAATGATAATTTTGCTCCCAATGTGACCAACGCACCCATGAGTGTCGGGAAGTTATTTGCAAAGAACCCTTGAATGGGGTTACCTGCATATGCAACGCACCTAGTCCCTTGAGAGGTAGCATTGGTGAGCTCACATATGATATAATATAAACTTCAAATCTTGGGAAACTTGCAAATGGAAGTCATAGATTATTTTCCCTTGTTCTTTGTCTTAGGGCATGTAGCAACTGAAATGATAGGGAATGATAGACCCTATTCATCGGTTTTGGGGATGATGTCCAGTTAACCAGGTCATTGGGAATGGTTCCCAAATTGACCTATAAAAATTTCCCCCTAAAGCATGAAGTTGGAATAATAATAACAATATTTTGATTGAGATGCTTTACACTGTGATGGGATGGAGATGAAGCGGAGTGGCGACCTGCATCAATCTTACAATACATTATATCATGATATATCCTCTTGATCATAAATTGTTGAGGGAATACATTCACATGCTTAGCACATAAACTATCTAATAACATGTACATAATGCAGAAAGTCGTCTTCATTGGAATGTTGCCCAATGTAGACATGCCTACAAATATAGGCCCATGTTCAGATGACGATCTGTATGTAAGGTCACCGTACAGATGTTGTGTACAACAATCCTGAAATCACAGCCCGGATGGTTGAAACTAGATCTGGGGTCTTCTTATCTCGTTCACTCGATCATTCAGGTGCAAGCCTAGCCATGCGAATATATGATTTGTAGTCGAACATGGTAAGACATCGTTTGATTACCAGCCAATAATGTGAGTTGTTAACAAACGCGAGAGAACCACCATTGATGGAAATGGCCCTCAAGGTACTGCAGTACATTACGTTAGGCGTGAATAGATGATTTGATGTCGAACGCCAAACAAAATCTTTCGGTCAAAAGTCTAGAAGCGAGGATCTTGTCGATGTTGTAACAAGCCTCATGGTACTGGAATATGATGTTTCTAAGTGAACTTCCTGGATAATGATTTGTCGTCGACAGGAATCCACCTTATTGCGAAACGGGAGTTACTGATTTCGGAGACAAAGGTATGACTTGATATAGCAATGTTCAGGGATGACTGACATGAGAATGAAGGTTTATGAGTATTGTAGAAGCATGAGTATTCACTGGATGACTTATCTTGAACATATCGGTGACACTGAGATGAGTTGGCAGGATTGACCCAAAACCGAAGTGAAGGTATGATGAACCATAGGTATGAATGAACTGTCAAGAATATTACCCAACCCAAACAGTCACAATGATGGAGTGAAGTGTCATGTTCAAGAGTGACCTGCTACCGTAAAAAGTTCTGCTTACTTTCCCAAATTTTCCCTGGTCATTTGTCGACTAGTACCTCTTTATTTTTTAACAAGTTTGAGGAGGATAACATATGCTTGATCTATAATTCAACCCTTCAGGTGAACAATGTATCGCTATTTAATAATTTAACGAGTCTAGCGATGAATGAAACTCGATTCTTGCCATGATCGACAAGTCCGTCGTTATTTTATGTTTTAACGAGCTTAACGACACTGACAGCTCAGTCCTTTTTCATATTTAGAGAGTTTGAAAAAGAGGATGAAAGAAAACACCATAAGTACTTTTTTGTAAAGTTGTCGCTCAGATCCAAAAAAGTGTAAAATAATATCTTAGAGAACCTCTTTAGTCATGTTTGACCAACGTATTCCTTTTTCGTAAATAATATATCTTAGTCCAGAAAAGGGTTAAACTTATACTGAGTAGATATCCATTCATTTACTTTTACGAGCTCGAAAAAACAAGTGCTCGGAAATATTTTCACATTATCGGAGTTTGAAAAGAGCTGAAAGAAGACTCCAAGGGTTCCTTTTTCACTATTATCAAAGATCGAAAAAGAGATAAAAGTGTGCTTCAAATCCTTTTTCTTTTTTAACAAATCTTGAAAAATAAGGATAAAAAGTATGCTTTGTGGTCAAATCATTCTTGAAATAAATTTGCACTACTAATATGTTCATCAGTTGTAAAACCTGTTTAGAACAACATCAAATGGATTAAAAATACCTGTTTCATGACAAAAAATATAATAAAACCATATTCATAGCAATAAATATGATTTGCAAACAATTAAATGACTATTAAATAGAGTTTTACTACTCATTTTTACCATTCACTAGTTACCATTTGCATTTTGGAGCTCTGAACCTGTTTTTGCCCCTGGACTTTAGCTGATGATTGCAATCATTTATGTGGATGGTTTGCATCATCGTTTGATCCAGGTTATTTTCATGAACCCTCTCTTTCCTTCAGTTATCATTTCATTTCCTTTCAGTGCAAATTTTAGGTTTCTAGGCCCCTTAGGGTAAATCTACTCCAAATGAGGGCAACCCACCCTTGAACATCGAAAGGTGCATTTCATAGCAGCTAAAATGAATGCTAGCTGCATATACAATGCACTCTCTCTTGTTCAAGGTTGTGTTGGGTGCAATATTCATTTTTTTATTTTTGCACTATGCCCAAAATTTACCTAATTTTTTGCATTGAATGGAGTCTAATGGTTCGTATGGTTGTATTTCAGGTTTTCATCAAACTATAATTATGATTACATGGAGGTAAAGAGAGCATGAAGAACAGGATATGATTTCCATAAATTATCGAGGTACAGTAAGATCCCTAAGAGATTGTGGCTTGTTAAAGTACTTTCGTTTGTCAGGGATGAAGCAACAAATAGAACTCTTGGAGTTACTAGTTCGAGCATGGGATCAAGCTATCAAGGCATTTCATATTAAGAACCAAGTGGTTCCTATAACAGTGGAGGATGTATACTTTCTCACAGGTTTTTCAAGGAGAGGCTTGCCTATTTCTCTCTCAGGGTCTATTCTTGGAGGAGATACTGCGAGAGATTATGTTTTACAACATTGTTATCCAGGGGAAAATCCAAGCAAAGATGGGAAAAGAAACATCTGGGATGTTAGAGATTTACCTTTGAGAACCATTCTTTTTACAATCGCAAAACTTGACGGCATTGTTACACTACATGTAGCAAATAGATCATATATGCAATACGCGCTAGAGTGTATGGAGCCAACAGTCTTCAACTGGTCTGAAGCTGTACTTTCTTAGATAAAAGAACAACTAAACAAGGCAAAGGGAGGAAGGAAGAAAAAATTCAGTTATGGTTCAATCCTCATTTCATTTGCCTTAGATCGGGTTCCACTTATGCAGCCACAACATGTGACACTGGATGTGTCTAATCCTAGAGATCCAAGGATGCAGAGATGGGTAGAACTAATGGGTAGGCATGCAGGCCAATCGAACATTGTTTTCTCAACTGCGTTCTTTGCCTAGTTCAGGCGACAGATTGTTGCCATAGATGAGTATGCTTACGAAGGTGTTGATTTCCGAGGAGATCCACATTTAGCTTTACCAGAAGGCACTCAATGGGGTGCAATAGGTAAGAATGTTTTGACCATGTTTTTTATTTTTTCTAAGGTTTATACATTTTTTTTTGTATTTTTAATGTTTTCCCAAGACTAAACTAAATGTTTGATTTAATGCAGATGTTGGTCGAGTTCAACCAGTGGAGGAACTAGAGCGTGCAGTAGATGAACCAGCAGAGAGGGTTGTCGATAGAGCAGTCCTTCAGGATCTTGATATGGTTGAGACTCTAACTAAGCTTTGGCAACACATAGAGGGTTTGACCTTCGGGATTCTGGATTTCCGGATCGAAGAGTTACCCATGCGACTGCAGCGTCACACTATAGGTGTTCCTAACCGCTAGATGCGGTTACTATGTAGGATAGCTAGATCTATAGCATGTTACCACGAGCACCACTAGTTTACTTTTGACATTTTGCATACATTTTGAGGTCAGATGACCAATGTGTCTTGGGCACAAATTTTGTAAAAACCTATAACTATCTATCTATTTGATTTCAATGTTTTCCTATGTTTATTGTGCAATCCTATTCAATGATGTGAATTTTTTCTTTACATGTGTTGCAAATGTCTATCTAAAACTTTATTAGCCAAAGAATTAGTCAATGTGTTCAAATTTCTGGAAATATGTTGATATTGAATCAAATCAAAGTGTCTTTCCAAAAGTCGAACTCTTAGGAACAATCGATGCAGTGTTGGATTTATAACAGTATAAACACTAGTAAGTTGTAATACCACAGGTTGTGAGTCTAACCTTATGATGATGGAGTTAATACCAAATGAAATGGCGTCAGAGAGAAGTTCGATCAACGTGCTATACTCAGCGATATTGTTTGTCGATCTACTGATACAAATCCCTTGAAAACTCACTAACTCGCCGTTCGGAGCGAAAATGGCCCACGCTGCAGAGGATAGATTTTACGTACTACGACTAGCACCATTAGCATATCCAACAAATGGTTCTGAAGATTCAGAAATCTGCGATGAAATGTAAATTGGATTACTAACGTCAAGAAAACTCTAAAAACAAACTAAGACAGTGAATGCAAATCAACAGCACATATATACAATATAATACAAAAAAATACTGCGCTCATGATTAAGCATAGTAACGTTTCAAATACAACCCATTTCTGGGCTGCGCCAACGGAATTCTATCATAATCAACTAACTCATAGGCACCCTTAGCAATAGCTCTTTTGACAATATAGGGGCCATGCCATAATGGCTCATATTTTCTTGTACCTATTACATTAGCTTCTTGATCATAAGAAGGACCAACTCGCCCTCTGAGAAAATGCGAGGCTAGACATTTTTTTCGTATTGCGCCTTTATACGTCTCTTATGCGCTTCGTTGGCCAATTGGGCTTCACGACACGTTTCATGAAGATGGATGAGGTTAAAAAGACGCGTACCTTCTTCTGAGGTGTCAAGTAATAGGTCGATTGTGATTTTTAACGACGGTATTTCACATTGGATTGGCAAGATAGCTTCCAAACCATACACCAATTGAAAAGGATTAAATCCAGTTGTGTTTCTCATCGAGTTTTGGTATGCCCACAAGGCCGAGTACAGGATCAAATTCCAGTTTCTTTTTAGAACTCCTATCATTTTTTGAAGCATATGTTTAAGAATTTTGTTGATAGCCTCAACTTGTCTATTTGATTGTGGATAATAAGGAGTAGAATTATCATGTGACAATCCTAACTTAGCAGAAACCATGCAATAACATGAATAAAGAAAAGCAATGCAGTTGTCTGTCCTGTGTTGTTGAATGTAGGCATCGCTTCAACCCATTTGGTAAAGTAGTCGACTGCGATAATAATATAACCATGCCCCCCAGATGAACAAGGGTTATAGGTCATGAAGTCAATACCCCATTTCGAAAATGGTCCCGCAGAGACAACAGGATGCACTGGCGCTAGCGGTTTGCAGATTTTACGATTGAAAATTTGGCACGCGTGACAACTTCTGACCACGAGAATGCAATCTCGAAATATGGTAGGCCAAAAGTAACCAGCGCGGAGTATCTTCTACGCGGTAGCATATCCAGATAAATGTCCACCATAAGCCCCAACATGACAATCATTTAAAACCTTTTCGGCCTCCTCATGAGTGAGGCACCTCCTTAAAATGGCATCGACTCCACGATGATAAAGTGTATCACTGACGATCAGATAATCTTTGTCTTGGTATCAAATACATCGTTGTTTAGAGCGAGAGGTATTAGGCCGAAAAGTTTGAGTTTGGTGATAAATGATGAAATATCCATATTAAGGATCAGATGATCTGATCAGAAACAGAGACTCGTCAAGAATTGATGGTTCTGACATTGTAGCAGTGCTATCAGAGGGAAGGTCATAGAGAAGCTCAGCCAAAACTAAAGACTTCTTTGACTTGGATTTAATGAATTCCAAATCAAATTCCTACAAAATGACAATCCATTTTGAATATTTTCCCCCAGCAATTGACGTGATAAGATATAAGTCATGGGGTTGCAATCTGAAATGACAATGGTCTTCCGAAATAGGATATAGTGGTGAAATCTTTGGACAGCTTGAATATCTTCCAAGGCAAGATGTTACACAGCAATTTGTCACCGTCCCTACCATTCCCCATCCCGCACATTGGAGGGCTCAATCCGTGACCTATGAGCAGAGACAAGACTTGAAAATACTTTCATTGCATCCCTCTGAAGATGAGCTTTCATTGCCCTGAAAACATCTCCCTGCAAAAAACCCTAAAAATAGCTCTTTTTCCATTGGTGCGGTTCCACAGTTCAGCCCTCATGCCAAGGGGGGAAATCCTCCAAAGAGGGCGCGCCAATTGGTGCTCTGTCATAGAGCCGCACCCGCGCCAACCAAATTAAGAGGTGTTTTTTAAAAATAAAAGGCGGAAGTTTCGTCCTAACAGATTCCTGGACTGATATCTATCTTGAGTTGGGAGGTTTGGCTATGGATTTCCATAGAGAGGAAGTGGTTTGCCACCTCTCATGGAAGCTTCCTTGATGATAGGGCCAATCCCATAATTGTAGGGATCCCAACTCCCCTTCCTCCTTCTATAAAAGCTTGCTCATCTCCATGGCAAGCTAATCTCCAAGTTCCCAAGAGCTTTCACATCCTTATGCTGCAAGAGCCTTCTTGATTCCCTTAAGACCAAATCCAAGCAAGGAGACTATTGTCAAATATCCGGAGAGAGAGGCTTGTCCCATCCTTGACAGGCTTTATCGAGACATGTTTTGCTGACGACCCGCCAAAGGAGAATTCGACGTCGAAGCTTTGGTTGTATTCTTCTTTTGACTCTTTAATGATAAGCGACTATTGGTTATGGTTCCACTCTTATTCTTGATTATGTTCATGAGTTATGTCCTCTTCGACTAACATATAGTTGTATATACTGGATTTTATGCTTGCGTTTGTGTTTTTTCTTGCATGTGCAGGTGTCCGATCACGGAGATCGTGAGGATTGTGATCTGCCAGGGAAAAGGAACGAGAGCACACCTCTTCTACAAACGACAGCGTAGGACTCCAGGTAAGCCTTCCTCGCAAGTCGGTTTATTTACGATTAGGAACCTGCACTGTAGCATGTTTGATTGTTGCTAGACCCGATCTGGGCTAGTAGGGATCGCCTCTTTCCATAGAGGGGATTTACCTCCTCAACACAAGCTTTTCTACGTACGAATACTTAACTTCTGTATCACTGAGATTACGACTCAAATAATAGATCGGATGTTCTATCCCATTTTCTACTTAGACCAATACCATAGAAATCGTCGTTTTTTAGGTCCCTATATTAGTATTTTAGTACCTTATTGTTATTATTGTAGCCCCCTTATTGTTATTATTGTACCCCTGTAACCACAATATTTTTATTATTGTGCTCTTACATTGTTATTGTTAGGTCGGCTAGTATTATATTGTGGGCACATGGACTCCTATATATAGAAGGAGGTTTTGGTCATTTGTGGCATCCAAGAATTGTTCATTTATGTAATGTATTGGAGGTTTCCCCCTCGAAGTGGCTAATTTCTAAGGCGTTGATCTCTCTTTTCTTCTATTTTTGGAGCTAGTTTCACAACATTTGGTATCAGAGCTTTGGATTATAGGGTTTTGCTGATCCAAACAGGTCATCATGGAATTTTCGCTATAACTTTTTTTCTACGACGGTTCAGAAGCTAAAAATTTTAGAGTGCGAAGCCAAAATCCTGAGGAACATTGTCGCAAAATTTCAGATCTTGGTTCACAATATTTTCGGATATATAATCTGTGGAAGTTAGGTATTTTTGCAGACTCTTGAATTTAACCTAAACAGGTCATCGCGGAATTTTCACTATAATTTTTTTTCTACGAGGTTTCAGAAGTTAAAATTTTCACAGAGAGAATTTGAAATCCTTAGGAGCTCCTGTAAAAATTTCAGATCTTGGTTCACAATATTTTTGAGATATGATCTGTGGAAGTCAGGATTGTTTTAGGCTCCCGAATTTCATCTCAAAGAGGCGACCGTGGGAAAAACATCATAACTCTCTCTCTGAGCATAGGATTGGGATTTTGTAAAAAGTGGCCGCAATCACACAGACTGTAGTTTTCAATATATCAATTTTAGACTTGAAGGAGGAAACAGTGACACGTGTCAAGTTGTAAAAGTTTTCTCTACTGAACCAGTCCATAACTAGGTCATCGTGGGAGATTGGGCATAACTTTGCCTTGAATAATCCAAATCAGGTCATACTTGTGGCATTCAAAAGAAGATTCAGAGGGTTACTTCAGGGCCAAATTTCAGATATTGAAGATCTGAAATCACAGAGATAATTCAGTTTCCATATCGAGCTCCTCAAAAGCAAGAAAAAGGTGTGTATTTTTTTCGAATTACATAAGTCTCGTTTGAAAAAAATTAGTTTGAATTTATTCCAAGGGCATATTGAAGAATAGATATTAGTATTGGGTTCTAAAATTCCCCCCTAAAAGAATTCAACACCCATTAAGCCTTCAGAAGGCTCTACTATGACTCATGAAGAAGAAGAAACACAACATGAGATATCAAAATTACAAGAGCAAGTGCACCAAATTTCGCTATCGCAAAGAGAAACAAAAAATAAAATGGAAGTTTTGAAGAAAGGCGTTGAAACTAAGATGTATGATTTGAAGAAAGGCATGGAAGCTAAGATGAAAGGTTTGGAAGCTAAGATGGATGGCATGGAAGTGGGCATGGAAGCTAATATGGGTGACATGGAAGCTAAGATCATTGAAAAAGTGAAAGACAACATGGAAAACATGAAGAATGATCTAAAATTAGACATCGAAGGTTTGGAAAAGTTGATACAAGAAATGTTTCCTAATGGAGAAAAGATAGTAGAGGAAACTCATGATGAGAACAAAATAAATGTTAATCGTGATTTCATAAACTCTAATGTTGGATGGAAGAACCACCATATTCCAAAGATGGATATGAGGAAGTTTGATGGCAAGGACCCCATAACATGGATACTACAGATGGAGCAATATTTTGATCTCAATAATGTGTAAAACACACAAAAGGTACACATTGCAACTTTACATTTAGAACAAAATACATTTGCTTATGGTATCGATGGCTTTTCTCCGTAAAAAAATTGTCACTTGGTCAATTTTTATGGAGAAATAATAGCACATTATGAGGATACAAAAAGCAACACCTTCTTTAGCCAATTGATAAATCTCAAACAAAAAGGTTCAGTGGTGGAGCATATTGAGGACTTCCAAAAATTTAGTATAAGGGTAACTGATATTCAAGAGGAACATAGGATTGATGTCTTTATAGGGACTTTAAAGGATAACATCCAACATGAAGTTTGCGTTTGGGAACCTAATTCATTGGAGAAGGCATTCAAGTTGGCAAGAAAAATTGAATGTAAAATTATGGCGACAAGGAAGCCTACCACTCACATCTATAAAGATGGAAGTATTGCTACTCCTAGACTTCCACAACCTACAAGGTTGACACCACAACAATTGGAAGAAAAAAGAGCAAAAGTGCTTTGCTACAGTTGTGATAGCAAATATACTAAAGGTCATAAGTGTGCTGAGAAGATATTATTTTACATAGATTGTGAAGAGGAAGAAGAAAATGAACAAGAAGAGGATATACACCAGGAACCAACCCTAGAAGAGGAAGAAATGATTCCGACCATATCGTGTAATGCATTGGCAGGAATTACCACTCCTCAAACTCTCAAGACAGAAGGACATATCAAGAAGAAAAAGGTAATAGTGTTGATTGATTCAGGTAGTACCCATAATTTTATTCATTGTAAGGTAGCTAAGGAATTGAATTGTTTCCTATATCCAGCACCAGAATGTCAAGTGATGGTTGCAAATGGAGGAACTATAAATTGCTCTGGAAAATGCCATAATATCAAGCTAACCATGGGGGAATATGTATTGACTAGTCCAATGCTTTCAATTCCTATGGGAGGTGTTGATGTTGTACTAGGAGTACAATGGTTACAATCTTTGGGGACGGTAGCTTTTAATTTTCAAGAACTTTTCTTGAAATTTTTTTCAGAAGGAAAGGAAGTCGAATTACGGGGTATTGCAGGGAAGCTGAGAAAGATAATAAGCTCTAATGTCATGACAAAGCTTCTAAAGAAAGAAAAACGAGGCGTAATTGCACAATTATGCTCACTAGAAGTTCCAACATCAAAATCATCTATTTATGTAGATCTCCAACAAGTCTTGGACAATCATTCCAAGGTGTTTGAAACTCCCAAAGGACTCCCACCTATTCGTGATCATGATCATGCTATTCATTTGATTCCTGGAAGTGTTCCTCCAAACATCAGGCCTTATAGATATCCTTACTTCCAAAAGAGCGAAATTGAACGTATGATTGCAAAAATGTTAGAGGCAGGTATAATTCAACCTAGTCAAGGTTCTTTCTCTGCTCCTGTAGTATTGGTACACAAGAAGGATGGATCATGGCGAATGTGTCCGGATTATAGGGAGCTAAATAAGCTCACCATTAAAGATAAATTTCCCATTCCTGTGATTGATGAATTATTGGATGAATTACATGGAGCAATTTATTTTACCAAGTTGGATCTTCGTTCAGGATATCATCAAATTAGAATGAAGACCGAAGATATTCCGAAAACAACATTTCAAACTCATGAGGGTCATTATGAATTTTTGGTCATGCCTTTTGGCCTTACCAATGCACCTTCTACATTTCAAGGGTTGATGAATTCCATTTTCAAACCCTTCCCTAGAAAATTTGTGCTAGTATTTTTTGATGATATACTAATCTACAACAGGTCTTGGAAGGATCATGTTGAACATGTTGACAGGGTGCTCAAACTATTGTAGGAGAAACAATTATATGCAAAAACATCCAAATGTTTCTTTGGAGTACAAGAGGTGGAATATCCGGGTCATATTGTATCTCACGAGGGTGTTAAGGTAGACCCTAACAAAATTAAAGCCATTAAGGAATGGAAAGTCCCCACAACCATAAAGAAGTTGCGAGGATTTCTTGTGTTAACAGGGTATTATCGCAAGGTTGTTAAGAATTATGGGAGAATAGCAGCACCTCTAACAACATTATTGAAGAAATATGCATTTTCATGGACTCCTGAAGCAACTAAGGCCTTTGAACATCTTAAAGAGGCAATGTGCCTAGCACCGGTCTTAGCTACGCCAGACTTCACAAAAACCTTTATCGTGGAATGTGATGCCTCAGGAAATGGAATTGGTGCAGTTTTAATGCAGGAAGGAAGACCCATTGCTTTTGAAAGTCGTCCAATCAAAGGAAAGTATTTACATAAACCTATTTAAGAGAAGGAAATGTTCGCAATAATGCATGCACTAAAGAAATGGCGAACTTACCTAATGGGAAGACACTTCAAGGTAAAAACTGATCATGATAGTCTTAAACACTTTTTGGAACAAAGACTATCTTCAGAAGAGCAGCAAAATTGGGTCACAAAGATGTTGGGTTATGACTTTGAAATAATCTACAAAAAAGGAAAGCTTAATGTTGTTGCAGATGCACTCTCAAGAAAGAATGAAGAGGTGGAAGCATTGCTTTGTGCCATTTCTATTATCCAACCGTATTGGATAACCGAAGCAAGAGATGAATGGAAGAAGGACAAAGATGTATGGACACTCATTCAAAAGTTGCAGCAAGATCCTAGTACATCTGATACATTTAGTTGGAAAAATGATTCCTTATGGTACAAATATAGCTTATATCTTTGTAAGAATTCCCAACTAAAACAAAATATTCTTCTGGAATTGCACACTTCTCCTTTAGGAGGACACTCGGGATTTTTAAAAACTTACCACAGGGTGAAGAAAGAATTTTTTTGGGATGGCCTTAAATCCGATATTCAAAAGTTTGTGGCGGAATGTTTGGTTTGCCAGCAGAATAAAGTGGAAACAATTAAGACCCCGAGACTTCTACAACCTTTATCCATTCCAAGTCAACGTTGGGAGGAGATTTCAATGGATTTTATCACAATTTTACCTAAGTCCAAAGGAAAGAGTGTCATCATGGTGGTAGTTGATAGACTTACCAAGTATGCACACTTTTGTGCATTATCTCATCCATTTAAAGCAAGTACAGTTGCTAATACATTTATGGACACAATTCAAAAGCTACATGGAAACCCAAGGGTTATTGTGAGCGACAGAGATCCCATTTTTACTGGAAATTTTTGGACGGAGTTATTTTCTTATTTGGGTACTCAATTAGCTCATAGCTCATCTTATCATCCTCAATCCAATGGTCAAACTGAGATAGTAAATAAATGTTTGGAAGGATATCCTCATTGTTTTGTATCTGATAAACAAACGGAATGGGTCAAGTGGTTGCCTCTTGCTGAATGGTGGTATAACACTTCCTTCCATACCGCAGCAAAAATGACCCCATTTATGGCACTTTATGGATATCATCCACCGTCCATCACATCATCTCTAAGAGAAAATTATAAGGTTCAAGCAGTGGAAGATCACATTGAGCATCAACAAGAAGTTCTCCAACTCTTAAAGGATAACCTAAATTTGGCACAAAATCGAATGAAACAACAAGTGGATCAACTTCGCAGAGAGAGAAGTTTTGATGTAGGAGACTAGGTATTTTTACGGCTACAACCATATAAGCAAATGTCCCTCAAGCAAGCTAAGAAGGATAATAAATTATCAGCAAAGTACTATGGTCCTTACAAGTTGTTGCAAAATATTTGTACTATGGCATACAAATTGGAGCTTCCTTCTTCTTCGCGAGTGCATCCAGTTTTCTATGTTTCATGCTTAAATAAGGTTATAGGTAAAAATCTTCCAATTCAAACAATATTTCCATAACTTGATGAGGAAGGAAAAATCATATTGGAACCTGAAACGATCACGGAAACAAGAACTCGACAACTACGAAATCGATCAATTTCAGAGTATCTCATCAAGTGGAAGAACTTACCCACTAAAGATTCTACATGGGAAGATGAGAATTTTATACAGAAGCACCCAGAGTTACTCAAGCGTTGAGGAAAACACTTTTTTGAAGGAGAGGGGCATGTTAGGTCCCTCTATTACTATTTTAGTCCCTTATTGTTATTAGTGTAGCCCCCTTATTATTATTGTTGTACCCCTGTAACCCCAATATTTTTATTATTGTGCCCTTAAATTGGTATTGTTAGGTCGGCTAGTATTATATTGTGGGCCCATGGACTCCTATATATAGAAGGAGGTTTTGGTCATTTGTAGCATCCAATAATTGTTCATTTATGTAATGTATTGGAGGTTTCCCCCTCTAAGTGGTTGATTTCTAAGGCGTTGATCTCTCTTTTCTTCTATTTTTGGAGTTGGTTTCACAACATCGTTTCAGCCGCGACGATATATAGGAAATAATCATTCTGATAATTAGGGGATTACATTAATGACGCTTGGACAAGAGTATCCTTGACAGCATCAAAAGAAGCTTGCGCAACTTGGTCCCAATGGAAGGGAACCCCCTTTTTCAAAAGTTGAGTAAATCCTTTAGCCATTTCAGCGTAGTTGGGAATGAACCTTATTAGGAAGTTAGCCTTTCCTTGAAGTTTTTGTATCTGAAGTAAATTTGATGGCGCAGGAAAATCAAGAATAGCCTAGACCTTCAATGGGTCAATTCAAATTCCTTCTTTTGAGACTACGAATCTAATAAAATGACTAGAACCAACATAAAACACACATTTATGTGGATTGAGGTGTATTCTGTAGTGTCGGCAGCATAAAAATACGGCTCTCAAGTGCATTGGTTGATCAGTCAGATTTCATGAATGCATGAGTAAATGATCTAGATAAGGTTGAACAATGTTCTTGATGTCATTGAAAGTATAATCCATTGCTCTCTGAAAAGTTTCCCCAGCATTCTTTAAACCAAACAGTAGTTTCCTATAAGCGAATGTGCCCCAGGGACAGATAAATGTTGTCTTATGTTGATCCTCTAGGCGGATATTGATTTGATTGTAACCGAAAAATCCATCCATGAATGAAAATATTTCACATCCAGCACAATCGTCAATAATCTTGTCGATAAAAGGAGTAGGATAGTTGTCTTTTGGACAAGAAATGTTGACGTCCCGATAAAAGACGCACACTCTAATGGTTCCTTGTTTTTTCATGACAGGAACGATGTTGGAAACCCACTCATTTAGTGGAACAAGGTAAATGAAACCAGCACGAAAAAAAATTTCAAATTCTTCTTTGATGGCAGTGGCCTTCTTTGGATGAATAAGACGAAGTCGTTGACGCACTGGTTTGACATCAAGATACATATTAATAGTGAGTTCAACAATACTAGTATCTATGCCTGGAATTTCCTCGTAAGACCAAGCAAATACATCACGGAATTCATGAAAAGAGAGCGATATGTTTCAAGTTCAGATGGAGAACAAGAGACACCGACGTGAATATTTTATACAATGCCAGGTTTGGTCGAAATATCGATAGAAATGGTTTCTTCAATATTTGATAGATTTCACTCGGAATCGATTGCATTAATAGGTAAATAATTTGAAAAGAAATTTTTGATTGATGGGTGATATAGTTCACTAAGATAATTTTCTTCATAATCAGGAAGATGGGAATGATGATGATAATCTTCCCATGGTTCTCCTTCTGACATCATGGCTTCCAAAATATTCTCATCTGTCAATAAAGTTGAGGAAAAACGATCAGATGGAGTACCAAAATCTAAAGAACGATCAACACAAACAACCGGCGACGTTGATTTCGGATTCGCCACCCAAGCCAGATAGATTGATTGATATGCCATCTCAATAAGGCTGGGCGGCATTAAATCATCCAACATAACAATTTCAGAATCACCCGTACTCTCCCTTAAGCCAAATGGAGTGGAAGAGATCATGTAGCAGGTCTCTATACTTGCAATTTATGTTGACGTCGCAGTCGGCGGTAATGAAAAGGTTCCCATGAGAGTGGAATCCTTTAAGAGTCCTAAACCAATGTTCTGAAGTGCTAGTTGGGGTGCATGAACAAACAGAATACTTCCAGTTACCTGCAAAGCACAGGAAAAGAAGGATAACTGATTGATGACTGTAATTGTACCTTTCTATGGAAAGGCGATCATTCTAAAATATGTAGAAACAATTGTAGTCATAGCATATACCCATGGCCTTCCAAGCAGAATATTATAGTCAAGGGGTCCATCAACACCCTCGACATAAACATTCATTTTTTTTCCCCCTAGTTCAACATGAAGGCTATTAATAATACCACAAGTTTTATATGTACGTCCATCGAAAGCCTTCAACGTTGTTGATGATTGAGATAAACGCGGCGATCCAAGTGAATTCCACCAATTAAGAGACATAATGCATCTAGATGCTCTGTCATCAATAATAGTCGATGAACAAGGTGATTTAGAACATTTACTTGTATAGAGAATGCTAATTCTCCTGGTAGTTGTGGCACATATTCTATATGATTAAAGACGACTAGATTAGAATCATTCGGATCAATTCCACCAATAGGCGACAATAAAGCTTGTTTTTGGGAGGGAAATTTTTTTAATACTCAAGCATACTTAGTTGAATGGGATTGAGCCAAATCTTCAACTATATTATAATTTTGAGCAGCTCTTGCTTGAGGATTATATGTCGATTTGTGAATTACTCCCTTTGGGGGCTTAATTTTCAATTCAGGAATAGCAGTAGGCGATACCGATTATGTAGACGGATTCGTAGTCGAGGTAGTAGGTTGATAAGTTGCCTGAATACCATAATATTAATTATGCGTTGACACCAAAATATCTATTGAAGGTTTTGTGACAGATAACATAACTACTTTGGAACTAGAAGTTGGATCCGTAGCAGCCAAATTTGTGTCCTGAATCAGAAACGGATCTGTCAACATAGCTGACGCATGGGAAGTCTTAATGATTTTTGAGACTTCAGCGCAGTGAGGAAAATCCCGAACAAAATTTTCCTCATTATAGATTATGCATGGATAACGAGGTTTCCTAGGTCTAGACGAATGATCAGATGATCTTTCCTACAGGTTAGAAGTTTGATTTTTCTTAGATTTCCCTTTTTTCTTGCTTCAGGGTTGCTTGTCACTTTTTCCCTTGTCAAATGACACAACATTAATTTCAGCAGAAGGTGCAGGATCAGATGCAGTAGTATGATGTGTTCTTGCAATACCAATCAAGCCGTCTTCGGCATGAGAGTCCTTTAATTGAGGAGGAACAGCAAAATTAGATCTCAGCGGGTTAGGAATTTTTTCATAGAGCGTGCCAAATTGAGTATAAATCAAGTCTAAATATTGGGCATGAGAAATAACCTGCTCTTCCATGACGATGCCACCCTTAGCCACATCCTCAGTTATATATGGTAATAGGGACTTAATGAGCCACGCAGCAAGGAGCTGATCCGGAACAAATGTCTTAACCATTCTACGACGTCAACGCCACTCATTAATATGATCAGAAATGTGAGTAGAATTAGTCTATTTGAAATTGGTCAAGAGTTTCGTTCTAGTTTCATATCATATGGGTAACTGGAATTGATTCAAAAAGACAGTAGTTATGGCAGTGAAATTATCAAAAGAAGCTCTAGGTAACTTAATATACCATTTTGCAGCCGGACCAGTGAGCGTACGCTGGAAAAGACAGAGTCAAACAGAATCATCATTCAGGGAGTTTGATGAACACCACAAATGATAATTCATGACATGAGTCGACAGTTCTTCCCCAGGGTTTCCATTGAACTTAGGAATATTCGAGGGTAATTTGTGACGCATCACCAGCCACTAAGGAGCATAGTTGATTGGATCATTGGTTAGCCAATTTAAATCTGGTAACTCTAAAGTTGCAACAAAGGGAAACTGCCGATTAAGGTTTGGTTGAGCATAGCCAAGGTATGATGGAATTGCTTGAGCAACAGGCCTTTGAGCACCAGCATAAGGAATCTACTGCTGGTAACCCAAATAGGGGTTGTTTTGAAAAACAAACGCTTGAGGATTGTGTTGACCAAAACTTGGATATGATACTTGTTGAAATGAAGGTTGAGGAATTTGCACCTGAGGCTCCCAAGGGGTCTGTCCACTAATGTTATAACCCAAATTAGAATAACTTGGTTTTAGTTGAGGATAGGTATAGCATATTTGTGGTTGTGACATCCCATAAAATGGTAAACTAGCTTGTGAATAAATAATTTCAGGTACAGGTTGTTGTTGTAAATTAACCGAAGGATTTGGAGTCTGTGTGCCCAATACTTGAGGGTATTGAGTTGAAGGACCTGCCTGAAAAGGTTGTTGTACAACATTTTGATTCTGTAACAGGGGTAAATATGTAATTAGAAATGATGTGGGTGTAATAGGTTAAATTGGTTGATACGAGTGTACAACCATTTGTGGTTGGATAGGCAGAGTGGGCTGTCATTGACAAACATTCATTTCGACATTAGGTTGACCAAAAAATGAGGGATTATTGTCATAGTGGGTGACCAAAGGTTTCCCCCCAGCATGAGGAGGATAATAAGACGGAAAATATTGCTCTCCAAATGCTGGGAGTCCAGTTGATATGGTACTTGATGGAATAGACCCAGAAGGACTGGCTTGATATTTCCCTGATGATGTGTATAAAGAACCAAGCCATCCTGTACTCACTATAGGTTTACCAATTAGAATACCGTATGATAACATTGGTGAAGTCCATGGTTTTGAATATGCACCAGAGAAAATTCCAGATAAAGATTTATAACCTGATGGGACCATAGGGCCACCATGAAAATATGACTCTCGTGAAGTTGTAAACATCAACAGGGTAGCGAGGGCAGGTACTAATGTAATTGGAACAGATGGCCCAACCGAAGATGTTGGTTCAGGCATGGTTACTTGACCAAATGTATACCCTTTTGCATCGATGAGATTTTGAATAGGAACAAGATCAACAAAAGCAGAGGGTGGTGATTGAGGAAAATACTCGTACAGGTAAAGATCCTCCCCAAAATGGGTTGGAGTTAAAGGTGTCTCATCTTTTGGGATTTCTTCAATCGAAATTAAACTAGGTGGAAGTATTTCTTTGTTAGGCCCAAAGTATATTTCAGGAGGTTGACTGTGTGATATGGGAGACTCAATGGCTACAATAGAATGTGGGATGACCAATGGATGAACAACTTCCAGTTGTTTGACTTCAGGATTCAGATGTTCTGGCAAAGAAGAGACAAGATCTGGATCAACTTCTGGTTGAACGACGTCGGGTTTAGGAGGTATGGTCTCGCCGATTGGATGGATCGTGACCACGGGTAGCTGTGAGGACTCCGTCTCAACAACAGTAGATGAACCAGGATGTGTAGAAAGAACTTGTGCCGACTCTAGTATATGGGAAGATGATGCTTCACCAGAGGTACTAATAGTACTGGTTTTGGTAGAGTGATGTCGCCTTCACCGTCCAGAAGTAACTTCTGGTGGTAAAGGTGGTTTCAATGCTAGCCTACATGAATGACGAGGAAAAAGATTTTGTTCTTCCACGATTACTGATTTATTTTAACCAAAAACAAATAAACAAAATAAAAGGGTAATGCTAGGCAAAAGGTTTACCAAGAAACTGTGAACTGTAGAATACCTCTTGGCGAACCAAGAAGTATGGGCAAGCAATCTCCCCGAATACTGTGTTTGGTGTATCACAATTTACAAGGCGGCCGACTCGGTTCACTATGGATGGATAGCAACCTAAAGTTGTCCTCCCAAATATGCCCGAAGGTACGTGGAGGCCCAAGTCCGTATTAGCGCTGTATAATGCAAAAACGCACAGTGAGAGCACCCCTTTATACTTTTCGTATTGTAACACTGCCCGATATACCCGAAAGTACATGGACGAGCTACGATATACTTACGTATGTGGAGTGAGGTATCACACTCGGAATGTATCGCAGACAATTAATGACGTCAGAACACGTCTCTAGCCTAGACCTTCTAAATGTTATCGTTATGGTTCCAATGCTTTGTTAGGTAAATTGAGATAAATTTTAAGTTTATCTTGTTTATCAATTTGCCTTTCAAGGATCACCGCCATGATGTATTGGAAATTCCTAAAATGCAAACTAAAATGATAAGAAATATTTCACTTTTAGTTTTTCAATGAAAATCCTAGATACTAGAGGGAAAGAGCGATCAATTTGAGAGCAAACAATCAAAGAGCACAAACTAAAATGCAACTTTCCAAATTGTTCCTATACAAAACACACAATCCACTACATGCAAATGCAGGTTTTTTCTTTTCAGTCCCTTTAATGTTATAAATGTAGTAAAGGAAAATAAGTGCATCAAATCAATAAAAACAAATTCCTTTTACTTTGAGAAATGAGGAATAGAACAACAATTTTGTAATATCCCAAATTAGGGAAATTCTACAACAAATGGAATATCTTAAGATATTCCAAAGTTGGAGCTTTAGAAAATCATGAGCATGGCAATGTAGATTAGCTCATTAGATGTAAAATAACATCTCACTAGCATATGAAATAACCTCAGCAAGCATATGGCCTATATCCTCCTTCCCAAGTGGGGAAATGCAGCAATATAGGGCATAAAACAGTTGTCTTCAGAAAATAACGCTATACCTGTGAGGAATGGGACTTGGATCCCTTAGAATACATCATATGCAACTCACATGCAGAATTATAGGTGAAACAAATAACTTTAGCCAATATAAACATATCTCCCCAAGTCTGTATGTCTCAAATAAGCCTAAACCCCATAGCCTAGCTCATGCAGAAAGGACTGAAGCAAGAACAACGTTATTTTATTAAGGTTTTATGCAGTAAATAATGTGACATAATAGATATGGAATCTATAAGCATCCAATGGCTGAGAAAATGGAGATCCCTCCCAATTTATACAAAATAAGATTAACCCAGCAAGCGTTTCATGAGAGACAAATGTACAAAGAGCAGATCTGCAAATATGGATCTGAAAAACGCAATTATACTACATCACTGAATAAATATGGCTGAAATTTACAAGTGACAGAAGAAGAACGAAGTACAGAGCTTTCCAGGAGAAGGGTTGGCCCTTTCTCCAAGGAACAATCTCACAAGCAAGGGTTCAAACTCTGCTGCTACAACACTTTGGAAAATTACTTAGTTTCTGAAGCTAACTATGTTGTAGAAGATGAAAAGTGATTTGGCCACATGCCAAGATTTGAAATGTGCTTCGGGACCTCCTGGACAGATCTTGCAAAGCAAGGGGAGCTCCCTCCTCTAAAAGATAAGCTCAAGAGTTTGTGTTGTAAATATCCCAATGCAACACCCTACAACACAGCGTTCCCTGCTATAGGAATAACGATGTAGCTGAAGGAGGTGCTTGGCCTCAAGCCCCCGGATGTGGGAAAATGAAGAACAAAACTCCTCCAAGTGATCAGTCAGTGAAGGAGAAGGAATCCCTAAGCAGGAATGCCTTGTGCTGAACATCACTACATACTCAACTCAACAGCTGAAGAATGCTCAAGTGTCTAAGAAAAACAAAATCAATAATCCATAAGCTAACCTCCAAAGTCTGTTATCTTCCTCCTTATAAAGTTTGTGAGCCTCCTCACCTTGGGTCCCACCTATTAGGGTTTCCAACACCATGTGAATACTTTCCCTCCAAAACTGTGTTGTAGCTCTATCAAGACTGCTCCTCCATGCTGCGTTGTTGACTTGGTCAACTTGACTGAATAAACATGATTCTTTTCCTATTCACACATAGGAAGTGAAAAATACAACCACTAAGTTATCCCATTTTCACACCAAGAAGGCCTTTATGCCAACACAAGACAAGTATGGGCCTCTTTCACCCATTTATTCACCTACTAAGTGCAAGAAACAAAATTTAATATTCCCATTAGCTGCATGCTAATTTTAGGAATATTACAGTCTTCCCCTCCCAAATGTTGCCTGTCCTCAAGCAACTAGAAGGATAGAACTGGAAAGTCTCCTCCCTTCCTCCTGTAGCATCCTCATATGATGAGCTCCCCCAAAGAATAAGATGTTGTCTCAACAATGAAACTCCATAGTGCCTTTCCCAAGCAAACAAAACAACATTTGGTACACATCCCAAATGGCTATCATCATGCAAAAGTAACATACTCAAGGAGACAACTATGTGCTATCTAGAGGTCCTCTCAAGGTATGGATTTTGAAATGCATGTGAAATTCTCATCCCCAAGTGAAACCTCCACTCCCAAGCTATCATCCATATGAAATGAGTTACCCTCCAACATGGCAACTCACGCACAATCCCCTCCACCTTTGGCTCCTAAAGTGTAGGTGGGCTGAATAAATGAACATGATAGGCAAGAGGGCCTATCCCACACTGTCCACCTCTCCACTCATGATAAGTGTAGAGGGCATGTTGATCTTGGGCTGCAACATGGTTGCCCTCAAGTGGCAAGAAAAAGATTGAATCTCCAAGGATCCTCTCTCCAATGTCATGAGCCATGCTCACCCAAACCATTTTATACAAGATGAATGGCACATCATTAACATATGGGATCCAAATCAGAAAATGGCTGAATGTTATGTGCAATTTTGGATGATACACATGGTCTCTCTGGTGGATACTGCAGTCTTTGCAACTGCTGATTCAGAGCATCAAATGGCAAGTTGTCCTCCAAAGAATTTTCAGCTATGCATGTTAGCTCATCTAATATGAAGTAGTAAGCAGCAATATATATCAGTTGTATACAATCAAAACAATAAAACACTTGCCCCAATTCATGTAGGGATGGGTTATCATCAATACAAAATTTGTCCCTAAAGTGACCATGAAACCCATAAATAATCTTGCTCTCTTGGGGAGCAATGCTCTGTTTACATATGGTGAGAAGATACAAATACTCAATAGAGTAATCAACAAGAACATAAATGTATTTCTTACCATGCATCATGTGTGAGCTGAAGGTGAGGTCCATGAGTGAATCCTCCCATGCGAATCCCCTCATAAAAATCTGTAAGAAGAGAGGGTGCATACTCCCTTTGGAACACTCCATCAATAGAAACATGCTCTCATGTGACAGCGTTGTAGGCCTTAGTAATAAGGCTCCATGACTCCTCCCTTTGACATTCCATATGCCAAAGCCATCCACCATCATGCTGCTATGTGAAAAAATCTTCTTCCAACATGGAAGCCTCTCATAATCCTCCAATGCTGAAGGGTAGCCTCCTTGCACCTTGAATGTGCCTCCCTTCTCTCTGGAAATATCATGAAAAGTATGGGAAAATTTCTACCCATACTCTCCCAAGTGTAACCACAACAACAACAACTCTTGCTACCCCCTCATCTCTCCCTCATACAAGCCATAGAGTAATATCATGATATTTGTCTTGTATGATGCCCCATACAAACAAGTTTTCTGTTGTTCTATCATATGGGTGCCATGCCATGCCTCCATCCACCACATACCTTTTGACAAAGAGTATGATTCAAGATGGCCAAACTCTCTCAAGAGTAGCTAGCGCAGCTTTGCTTCTTGCTGCCCTGTGTCATAGATCTGCAAGTGGCTCACCAACCTCTTGCCCTCCATTGATCTCCATTAATCCAATTGTGGATGCCTCCAATCATTTTTCTCCTTGGTATCTTCCCAGTGAAGACTACCAATCCCCCAAAGCAAATATTCCTCCTTACACCTCATGGGAAGTTGAGATGTAACCCCTTGGAGATCTCCTAGAGAAAACCTCTCATCAATAATCCTCTTGGATCCAAAAGAATCCAAGTGTGCTGAAGGTAAAACATCATCAGAAAGTGGCACAACACTCAACATGCCCTCCACAATCTTGCACCCCAAATCCTCATGCTACATGCAACTCAATAAAGGTGCAAGGGAATGAATTTTTATTCCTCCTTTGTTTATACCAAGGTCACACAGCGCAGTGCAAGCTTGTTCCTCCACCTCAGTAATGTGTTTTGATCCTTGACCATGTGAGGAAAAATTTCCAAAGTCTCCCATAAATTTTTTTGAAATGATAGGAAATGGAAATTTATGCATACCTTGGTGACTCTTGGGAACATCTTGTATGGTTGCAAGAGTTCCTCCCTTCAATTTTTTGGTTGATCCAACTGCTGTTATGGATGGCTACCCCCTCATGAATGTGATAGTGCTGGTAAAGGTCTCATCAAGTGGAGATGAGGTCTCTTCCTCTTCTGATCTCTCACTATCAAATATTTTGATCAATATTTGAGTGAAATATGCAAAATTAGATACCCTTGCATGATTTACATGGCTGAAGCACCAAGAGCTTGCATCACCCTCCAAGTGCAGCACTGAGATCTCCAGAGCCTCTTCTTCCACTACCAGATGTAGTAGGAAAAATGCTTCAATCTTCATCACCCAAGATTCTGTTGTATATAAGGGTGATCCATCAAAGGTAGAAAATAGGAATCTATTGCCCCTTATCATCTTGTTGCTGCATGGCCTTCTTTCCTCTCTCAGTTGGATAAACTGAGGGAGATCTATGATCTCTTTGACAGTCCTAGGTTAGCACTTGTATTCTGCCAAATATCCACTCAGGATCTCATGTTCCAAGTGGTCTCCATGCTCTTCACTTCGTCTATGAGAGTAGGAAGTGCTAGGGTATTCTTATTTCTCTTGAAACCCTCTAGAGGTCTCACTGCAGATCTCTTCTCCTTGAAACCCTTTTGGAGTTTCAATGCATCCTTCTTCTTTATTCTTAGATCTGAAAATCGATGAGAGTAATCTCATCCTCTCCATCATTTTGTTCTCCTCTTATTCTTATCTTCTGATTGGATCTGAAATCCACAGGCTGAGCCAAGATGGCAGCTCTGATACCACTGTAATATCCCAAATTAGGGAAATTCTACAACAAATGGAATATCTTAAGATATTCCAAAGTTGGAGCTTCATCAAATCATGAGCATGGCAGTGTAGATCAGCTCATTATATGTAAAATAACATCTCACGAGCAGATGAAAGAACCTCAGCAAGCATATGGCCTATAACCTCCTTCCCAAGTGGGGAAATGCAATAATATAGGTCATAAAACAGTTGTCTTCAGAAAATAACACTATACCTATGAGGAATGGGACTTGGATCCCTTAGAATACATCATATGCAACTCAAATGCAGAATTATAGGTGAAACAAATCACTCTATCCAATATAAACATATCTCCCCAAGTCTATATGTCTCAAATAAGCCCAAACCCCACAGCCTAGCTCATGCAGAAAGGACTGAAGCAAGAAAAACGTTATTTTATTAAGGGTTTATGCAGTAAATAATTTGACATAACAGATATGGAATCTATAAGTATCCAATGGCTGAGAAAATGGAGATCCCTCCCAATTTATACAAAATAAGATTAACCCGGCAAGGGTTTCATGAGAGACAAATGTACAAAGAGAAGATCTGTAGATCTGGATCTGAAAAACATAGTTATACTATAGCACTGAATAAATATGGCTGAAATGTACAAGTGACAGAAGAAGAACGAAGTACAGAGCTTTTGGGGAGAAGGGTTGGCCCTTTCTCTAAGGAACAAGCTCACAAGCAAGGGTTCAAACCCTGCTGCTGCAGCACTCTGGAAAATGATGCAGTTTCTGAAGCTAACTATGTTGTAGAAGATGAAAAGTGATTTGGCTACATGCCAAGATGTGAAATGTGCTCCGGGACCTCCTGGACAGATCTTGTAAAGCAAGGGGAGCTCCCTCCTCTGAAAGATAAGCTCAAGAGCTGGTGTTGTAAGTCTCCCACTGCAAAACCCTGCAACACAGTGTTCCCTGCTACAGGAATAACGCTGTAGCTGAAGGAGGTGCTTGGCCTCAAGCTCCCAGATGTGGGAAAATGAAGAACAAAACTCCTCCAAGTGATCACTCAATGAAGGAGAAGGAATCCCTAAGTAGAAATGCCTTGTGATGAACAACACTGCATACTCAACTCAACAGCTGAAGAATGCTCAAGTGTCTAAGCAGACCAAAATCAATAATCCATAAGCTAACCTCCAAAGTCTGCTATCTTCCTCCTTATAAAGTTTGTGAGCTTCCTCACCTTGGGTCCCACCTATTAGGGTTTCCAACACCATGTGAATACTTTCCCTCCAAAACTGTGTTGTAGCTCTATCAAGACTGCTCCTCCATGTTGCGTTGTTGACTTGGTCAACTTGACTAAATCAACATTATTCTTTTCCTGTTCACACATAGGAAGTGCAAAATATAGCCACTAAGTTATCCCCCTTTCACACCAAGAAGGCTTTTATGCCAACACAAGACAAGTATCGGCCTCTTTCACCCATTTATTCACCTACTAAGTGCAAGAAACTAAATTTAATATTCCCATTAGCTGCATGCTAATTTTAGGAATATTACAAATTTCTCTTTAATAGGAAAAATGAAGAATAAAACTACAATTTCTCCTACAGGAAATGAAGAATTTAACGACAATTTCCTTTTCAAAAGAAAATGGATCTAATGCAGCAATGAAAATACTTTGAAATTAATTCACCAATGATAAAGAAAAACACTTTAAAGAAACATTGAACAAACTTTTCTTTCAAAGGAGGAAGAGGCAAATAGAGTGATTGGTCAATATGAGGTATCAGGCTCTTTAACACACAACAAGAAACAAACTGAAAGCAAATGCAATGACAAACTCAATGGAATTTGGTTGATTCTAGGGGGCAACACAATCTCTAGGGGGAGATAGTGTGTTGCAATGCACCCCTGGAAGGGAGACAATGCCATGAAAAGCACTGTGTCCTGTTCAACAGCGCTTTGAGCGCAATCAGAGAATTAAAACTCAACTGTTTAACGCACTTCTAATGAAAATTTTGATTCCAAAAAGCCTAATATTTCTGAGTAAATGCTACTGGGTGAATAAACAGAGACAAATAGAGGCAAATACACCAAGGATGAAGGGTAAACTCCCAAGCAGAGTCGCCAATTTGTTATGCGGAATTATGGATTACGGATAAAACATTCTTCCCTAGATGTGGTGCTCATCTATAACAACAGGTTAAATACTTTGCAACTACTTTTCGTAACTATAAATAGACACACATATTATATCAAGAAACTTACTTGGAGTCCAACTGCTTCCAATTCTCCTTTTTTTGCTCTTGTTGTAGCTTCAAATCCGAGCTAGATCACCAAAATATTTCCTACAAAGATGAACACTAAACAGCAAAAGATAGCAATAATACAGATGTCTATTCAAGTTATTCAATCAAATCAATGAAACATGAACCATATACATCAGATAAGAATGCTTAATATGAAATATAGAAGCTTATATAGATACATATGTCGGAAAGTAAGCAGCAATATTTATTAATGGATAGAAAGGGAGGTTACAACCCAGTGATTGATTTGATATAACCATCTCCAGCAGCATCCCAGCCTCATCACGATGCACATCTCTCTAGCATCATGTTACACAAATCAACTCCTCAATTGAAATTCCACCATCATTTCTCTACTCAAATTCTTCCTTACCAAGCACTAGGATCTGTGCTCAATTTAAAGAGGAGCTGAAAGTAGTTTTACAATCAATGACTTTCTAATAATAGGCAAGACATGTTCCCAGTCTCAGAGATATCAAATGGACACATGGATTCGAGGTTTGACACGTGAGCTCTTCTAGAAGACACTGGCCAAGTGGAGATTCCAGAACAATGAGAATTTCGCTCCCAATGTGACCAATGCACCCATGAGTGTCGGGAAGTGATTTGCAAAGCACCCTCGAGTGGGGTTACCTGCATATGCAATTCACATAGTCCCTTGAGATGCAGTGTTAGTGAGCTCACATATGATATAATATAAACTTCAAATCTTGGAAACCTTGCAAATGGAAGTCATAGATGATTTGTCCTTGTTCTTTGTCTTAGGGCATGTAGCAAATAAAATGATAGGGAATGATAGACCCTATTCATCCATTCTGGGGATGATGTCCAGTCAACCAGGTCATTGGGAATGGTGCCCAAATTGACCTATAACAGCTTGGCCCGACTTTTGGTAGAGGGCGTCAAAGAGGACTATTTAATGAAATGTGAAAGGAATATTTGGTGCCTGATTGGTTTATGGTGGTGAGTGTAATCCAGGATTGCACCCATTTAGGAGCTCTACAACAAGGCATGTGGATCCATTTTCACTTCCAATTTCAATTCCCAAAATACAAGAACTTTTACCCATAGTATAAACAATTCCAACACCATCTTGGCATCCATAATCTAAACTCCTTAGCAGTGGCTCACCATCTTCCTCTGCTTATGTGGTATCCATCGCAAATCTATTTTGAATAATGAACTCTGTGAATATGGACCTATTGCCTTCAATATTTCCAGTCTCTTGAGCCACTTTTACTGTGACTTCAGTCACTTGATATTCTCTATATTGTTGTTCACTAATGTCGTTCACTAATGCCATTCACTATCAATATGATTTAAGAGTCAGCATTTCCTAGAGGTATAGTTATTTGCAGTCTTCCATCTTGATTATTTTTAATATCAAAAATTACATCTGGTAGCCATGACGTCAGCAATTGGTGGAGATTCTATAGTAGAATGATGTATTGGCAGTTCTATATACGACTTCATGAAGCTCTTGTGCAAGAGGGTTTGAAGGGCTTGGCCTGACATCTGGTAGAGGGCATCAAAGAGGACTGTTAATGAAATGTGAAAGGAAGATGTGGTGCCTGATTGGTTTATGATGGTGAGTGTCATCCAGGCTTGCACCCATTTAGGAGCTCTACAACAAGGCATGTGGATCCATTTTCACTTCCAATTTCAATTCCCAAACCATAAGAACTTTGACCTACAGTAGAAATAATTCCAATACCATCTTGACATCCAAAATCTGAACTCCTTAGCAATGGCTCACTACCTTCCTCTGCTTATGTGACATCCACCTTAAATCTATTTTGAATAATGAACTCTATGAATCTGGACCTATTGCCTTCAATATTTTCAGTATCTTGAGTCACTTCTACTGTGACTTTAGTCACTTGAGATTCTCTATATTTTTGTTCACTAATTCTATTCACTCTCAAGATGCTTTAAGATTCAACATATCCTAAAGGTATAGTTATTTATAGTCTTCCATCTTGATTATTTTTAATATCAACCAAACCATATCCAAGATTATCATTAGCTTCAGTTAAGTTACACAACTAATGAATAAATTTCTCCTCTAATGCTTTGGCCATGACTATAGCTTGATCCCCTATCTGATCTCGGCCATTGTCAGTCCACCGACCATCACCTAAAGCTCTTATTATTGTTAAATACAAAGGATTGACATGAATATCATGTGAATATAGTGGAACTACAACCCTATGGTCACCGAAAGGAAAATGCCTATCATGTTCAAGGGGTTAAATAGGAGCATCGGATATGTAAAAGTGAGAAACATTAAAATTCCCAATAGATACAACATTTGCATATCTAGGAAACTTCCAATAGCATCCCTGGTTAGATGTCTTGTATTGTTAGATAGGTTAGGCCTGATAAGTAGGGGATGCTAAAAGAAACCTCTAAGATCGAATCCAAATTTCTCAATCACAGGCCGCTAGCGATGGTGATCAACAACAGTTGACCGACTAAGGCCAAAATAATTATCGACATGGACTCCCTGAAAATGTTCTGCATAAATATATATGAAATTACAATTCCCAATATGCCGCAATATCTACATATAATCTAACCTATCTAACCCTTCCCTCCACCTTACCTCAAGAAAATGGTTCTGATGAAAATTTTCATCCATCTCCTTAACTATATCATCCACATATTCGTCCCTTGGAACATTATCTTCGTGATCCTCCATATTTGTATCAAATAAATGGCATAGGAGCAACACCTTTTTCTCCCCCATCCTCCTCATCACCGTAATCATCTTGATTAACCTATTTAACATTATCTTCACTATTATGACCCTATCAACTTCTCCATTTGGTACAACAGTACCATCATATTCTCAGTGCCTTATTCAGAAATTCATTTCAAAAACATCTGAACCATGCATAATCGTAGCTTCTTCAATTGCATGCATGACTCCAATCCATGTTCTAGTATAGGGTGAGCCTCTACATTTCTAACCATTTTTTTATCCGCCTTATGTTCCATGCTCCCATTCTAATTTTCTTCTTGACCCCTTGTTGTCTCTAATGTAACTTGTGTATTATTCCCTTCATAATTTTTAGCTTAAAAAGTCACCTGCTACTCTCCCATCTCTTTATTTTGACCACACCTTGATTTGGATTCTTCGCCATTATAAGGCAAGCTCATCTGATCTTCTTTCCTTTCAACTACAACTAGAGACTTTTGTTTATTTCTACCTTCAGTCTTATAAACTTGTTGTCCAGAGTTAGCAGCTCATGTTAAAACCTCCAAATATTTCAATATAATATTTACAAGTTTAGGGACTTTTGGATGATCCAATTTAATCACCTCAAGTGTATTTTTTAGAGCTTGAACAATCCCAACATCAATCATTGTTTTTTCCATATCAAGTAATTATTATGGTGCTTTCATGTTTCTAGGTAAATGTTTTGAAATAAGTGAAGTCACTAAATCAACAAAATAAAGTAGAATTCCTATTAGGATGCCTCACATTATTTAAACTTTTTTTTTTTAATTTCATATGCTGACAGTGCTCTCATAATCTCACCAACTACTCATTTTCTTCCTTCCTTGGATCTACGACACAGAACAACCAAAAACCAAGAGACTTTTTTCGACTACTTTTATCTCCATTAATAATCATTTTCTTTCAATGTATCAAGATTGTGTTGGAGAATCCTACACAACACATGATACAAAAACCCATGATGCCCTATGAGGTATGTTTCCTGACAGCAAGGCCCGCATCGTAGCTGACTCTTTGAATCACATTGCAGAATAACAACTTCAAAGAAAATGTCATTTTTTCCAACTTTGTAGAACTTTCAAAAATACCATCACCTTTTTGTTTCATTGTCTCATCAATGTTTGACTACCCTTTGTCCTTGGAAGCACCTTCATCAACCTCCATATATATTGTAGGATCTGTACATGTTTCATGCTTTCTTGCAAGTGGATGTTGAAGGATGATCTCCAGTAGATGGTATATCACTTGTGTAAATATCCAAGGAACCTTCTTATGCCCCTTTATATATTTAACCAAACCATCATGCAACCTCCCTAATTCCTCATGGACTTGCACATAATCAACATGTGGTATACTAGACTCAACCTATTCAATTACTTCAGTTTTATTTCTATCCATGTCCTTTTCCTTCTCTCTCCCATTATCCTTGTCCCTTTCTCTCTCCTTTAAAATGATATTGAGACTCCCCCCAACAGATGATGATGTTAACGATAAATTTGGCATCTTGTAATCATGACACTCTTGACAGAAGGTCCTTAATAAAATCCTAGTTGTGATAAATCAACTAGGAGGTTGGGGCTAATGGCCTTCACCTTTAGGCTAACATGAAAGTTGGTTGTTGAAGAGACCTTTGTCAGGTCTCTCCTTGGTTCATAAGGATAGGGGCCTTAGGCAAGCTCGCATAGGGGTAGGTTGTCTCATCTTGTCCTAGTAACAAGTTTCATATATTAATTTTAAACAATTTATAAATAAGGCTAAGTGATCTTATTCTTAAAAAAATAGCTAAAAGCAAGATTTACAATATTCATTAATAAATATATCATCCCTAAGAATCTAGTCTAGTGGTGAGCTTTAGCTCTCAACTCTTACATCTAAGTGATAGGCTTCAAGGCCTCTTGATGAGGCTAAAAATTGTTGCATATAGTTGTATCAGAGATCAAGGATGAGGATGAAGACTTGAGGCCTTCCTCATTCATTGGTGTTCCCCAGTTGCTTCAAAATAATATACCAAGAGGGAGTGTCCCTCTTGCTTTTTCATATTTAGACCCTTGAGTTTCTTGGGAGTAATACTTAACCCATCAAACTCAGTAAAAAAATAAATTATTCTTCTTCCATCCCATTATACATCCAAGAATGGATTGGGATTGATTAGCATTGGTATTGCATTGTATTTGGCTTGAAAGGTGAGAGTTTGGCCTCTGCAATAATGAGGATTAAGACTCACTCAAATTCAAATCTCATTGGTTTTTGCCTTGTTCTCTAAATTAAGGAGTATAGGTTTCAAGAATAGCCTCTCAACTTCCCTAAGCGTTAACATATTAACATTTTTTCTTCCCTGAAAGAAGCATTCTTAGACATATTTTGATCTTGAGTAAAGTTGACTATTGCATCCTTGATAACAACATCTCCAAACCCTCCTTTTTTGAGCCAACAAGGAATGCATTTCCAACTTGCTTATTCAATATTGTTAGAGTGATACTTTTAGTTCTCAACCCTATGCTTGAGTATATATGCATTCAACTTTCTATTTGGGTGGATAGGCCATGAACAAGAGTGGTGTAATAGGCATTGTAGTATGGGTGCACTCTCACACAAGATATGCACATATAATTGTACATATTCATGTGTAAAGAGCATTTGTTTGTTACAATAATGGGTAATGGCACCAAGAATTCCCTTCGTGGGAAGTATGGTTATATATATACCTTACCATTGGATTTTTTTGGTAGAGTGAGAGTTGAGGAGGGATGGATTAACAAGGTAAAAATAAAGGCATTTCGCCTGAGAATGATTAAAATTTGTGAATAACATTTAAGTGTATTGTTGATTTGCCTAGCATTCATGTAAGGTTGAGGAAGTTGTGAGAAGTCATTAATTATAGTATGGTCTAAGGGAAACCGGTGTACATTAATCGTATTCATGATTAAAATACATGAAACATATGTCTTATCAATTTATATAAAAAAATTATTCATGTACGTGGGGTTTCCCTATTATGGTTTGGGTGGTGATCATGTCAATATTGGGGTCTCTACATTCTCCCAAAAATTTGCCTTAAAAGCTTTACAACATGACATTTCCAACATTGATAATTAGGCCATAACTTTTGGTATTTAACATGTCCTTTGGGATATGATTTCATTTCCTAGGGTTGCCTTTTCTGAGTTTGTAAGACAAATTACAATAATTACAACCTTTAAAAAAAATACGATGAAGGCCTTTATGGCCTCACATGTATTATTTTTCCATGCCTTTTTCCAAATTACATATATTAATATATGTGTATGTAAGTGGGTCTAATGCAGACCTTTTGTTTGACTGAGAGCAAGCTCATAGCCAAACTTTATCTCTCATTGATAGAGAGTTCAAAACCTTGATTGTTCATGTCTAAATCTCTTGATTTTGTTAAACCATTTGAAAAATTCCATGTACAAGCCTTAGATATGGTGAGGTTATGTTTAAAATCCTTCCAATGAAGCCCTATATTCCCTAGAAAATCGAGTCTTCGGGCTCTTTCTAACTAATTAGCTTAATATCATCTTCCCTGTTCCTTTGTAAAGGGAATTATAATATGCTTGCAGCCTTGCACCCACTGGGAGAAAACAACATGTTTTATGAGGAGGGTGACAAGAGCTCCATATTTGTACATGTTTCATGCTTTCTTGCAAGTGAATGGTGAAGGATGATCTCTAGTAGATGGTATATCACTTGTGTAAATATCCAAGGAACCTTCTTGTGCCCCTTTGTATATTTAACCAAACCATCATGCAACCTCCCTAATCCCTCATGGACTTGCACATAATCAACTATGGTATACTAGACTCAACCTATTCAATTACTTTGGTTTTATTTCTATCCATTTCCTTTTCCTTCTCTCCCCCATTGTCCTTGTCCCTTTCTCTCTCCTTTAAAATGATATTGAGACTCCCCCCAACAGATGATGATGTTAATGATAAATTTATCTTGTAATCATGACACTCTTGACGGAAGGTCCTTAATAAAATCCTAGTAGTGATACGTCAACTAGGAGGTTGGGGCTAATGGCCTTCACCTTTAGGCTAACATGAAAGTTAGTTGGTGAAGAGAATTTTGTCAGGTCTCCCCTTGGTTCATAAGGATAGGGGCCTTAGGCAAGCTCGCATAAGGGTAGGTTGTCTCATCTTGTCTTAGTAACAAGTTTCATATATTAATTTTAAACAATTTATAAATAAGGCTAAGTGATCTTATTCTTAAAAAAACAACTAAAAGAAAGATTTACAATATTCATTAATAAATATATCATCCCTAAGAATCTAGTCTAGTGGTGAGCTTTATCCTAAAATTTAGTCTGGTGGTATTAATATCATATATCTAAGTGATGGGCTTGACCTCTTTGTTGAAGATTACCCATGTAGATGATGAGCTTAGTGGAAAGGAGTCGCCTTCACTAAAGTGGGCCCATGAGAGTATTTTTATTTTAAAGTCTGTTTTAGACATATGAATCATGTTCTGTGGACTATAGGATGCTATTTGTGGATGGTTGGTCAAGTTGGAAAATATATGGAATTCTATTTTTAGACATATTGGGCGTAATCTATTTTTAGATTGCCAGTCTAAAAATAGATATATCAAATATTATTAGCTCTTAATAATATTTGGACTCTAAACATTATCTTATTCTTGGTGACCTTGATTAAGTGCAGTAATGTGTGCAAGGAGGTAGCATGAAAATTCTAACTGTTCTAGGGGTTATGTGGAGCTATTGCATGGATACTTCAGTTAGAACTCATGTGACAGAGTTTGGTGGAGTTGATTGAGGATGTTAGTGGAGTTGTATTCAGTTTAACTAATCTAAACATAGTTGAGCTGTTTGTATTCAGTTTAACTGATTGATACAATTAGTGAGAGTGGTGTGAATTAATTATTAATTAATTCATAATATCTTCAGGTAATCAACTAAAAAAATACATCGATTAACAGGTACATGGATGTTTTAGGTGGAAACCGATGCGAATAAATGAAAAACGAGGTTAATAATCGATTGGCAAACTATACAGTGCTATTTTGTACAGAATGGGTGGAAAGCCTAGCAGGGATTGTGGTACAAGCCAAGTGTTTTGTCTATTTAGTGAAGCACGTCACCCAGCATTGGCATGTATGTATTCATCAAGTGGCAAAAGATTGGAGCATGTGTTTTGCTAGATCTAGCTTGATAGTGTGTAGCAATTTGAAGTGGTGCTGAGAGCTTGTGAGGAGCTTTGTACTATGATTGTTACATGATCTCCATGACATATAATATACAGATAGTGGGGGTTTTCAGCTTTAAGATTTCCCATTAAATATTGTGTTCATATGTGTTATTGTTTGTGGTTTTAATGTGTGCATGCAATTGATTTTATTTCCGCAATTAATGATCAATGGTAGAAGAGATTCTGTATTATGCATGAAGCTAAAATAGTGTGTGATCAGGAGAATCTCGGTGAATAATATATCAGTTATTCAAATTTCTACTCTCTTGATGAGGCTAACAATTGTTGCATATAGTTGTATAAGAGATCAAGGATGAGGACGAAGACTTGAGGCCTTCCTCATTCATTGGTGTTCCCCAGTTGCTTCAAAATAATATACCAAGAGGGAGTGTCCCTCTTGATTTTTCATATTTAGACCCTTGAGTTTCTTGGGAGTAATACTTAACCCATCAAACTCACTAAAAATTTAAATTATTCTTCTTCCATCCCATTATACATACAAGCATGGATTGGGATTGATTAGCATTGGTATTGCATTGTGGTTGGCTTGAAAGGTGAGAATATGGCCTCTGCAATAATGAGGATTAAGGCTCACTCAAATTCAAATCTCATAGGTTTTTTCCTTGTTCTCTAAATTAAGGAGTATAGGTTTCAAGAATAGCCTCTCAACTTCCCTAAGTGTTAACATATTAACATTTTTTCTTCCTTGAAAGAAGCATTCTTAGCCATATTTTGATCTTGATTAAATTTGACTATTGCATCCTTGATAACGACATCTCCAAACCCTTCATTTTTGAGCCAACAAGGAATTGATCTACAACTTGATTATTCAATATTGTTAGAGTGATACTTTTAGTTCTCAACCCTATGCTTGAGTATATATGAATTCAACTTTGTATTTGGGTGGATAGGCCATGAACAAGAGTGGTTTAATAGCCATTGTAGTATGGGTGCACTCTCACACAAGATATGCACATATAGTTGTACATATTCATGTATAAAGAGCATTTGTTTGTTACAATAATGGGTGATGGCACCAAGAATTCCCTTCATGGGAAGTATGGTTATATACACACCTTACTATTGGATTTTTTTGGTAGAGTGAGAGTTGAGGAGGGATGGATTAACAAGGTAAAAATAAGGGCATTTGGCTTGAGAATGATTCAAATTTGTGAACAACATTTAAGTGTATTGTTGAGTTGCCTAGCATTTATGTAAGGTTGAGGAAGTTGTGAGTAGTCATTAATTATAGTATGGTCTAAGGGAAACTAGTGTACATTAATCTTATTCATGATTAAAATACATGAAACATATGTCTTATCAATTTATATAAAAAATTTATTATTGTACATGGGGTTTCCCTATTATGGTTTGGGTGGTGATCTGTCAAGATTGGGGTCTTACATTCTGCCAAAACTTCGCCTTAAAAGCCTTACAATATGAAATTTCCAACATTGAGAATTAGGCCATAACTTTTGGTATTTAACATGTCCTTTGGGATATGATATAGCCTAGGGTTACCTTTTTTGAGTTTCTAAGACAAATTATAATAATTACAACCTTTAAAAAAAATACAATGAAGGCCTTTATGGCCTCATATGTATTATTTTTCCATGCCTTTTTCCAAATTACATATATTAATATATGTATATGTAAGTGGGTCTAATGCAGACCTTTTGTTTGACTGAGAGCAAGCTCATAGCCAAACTTTATCTCTCACTGATAGAGAGTTCAAAACCTTGATTGTTCATGTCTAAATTTCTTGATTCTGTTAAACCATTTGAAAAAATCCATGTACAAGCCTTAGATATGGTGAAGTGATGTTTGAAATACTTCCAATGAAGCCCTATATGCCCTAGTAAATCGAGTCTTCAGACTCTTTCACCTAACTAATTGGCTTAATATCATCCTCTCGATTCCTTTGTAAAGGGAATTATAATATGCTTGCAGCCTTGCACCCACTGGGAGAAAACAACATGTTTTATGAGGATGGTGACAAGAGCTCCCTATCAATATGTCATTTATATTATATGATCTTCCATGCAAAAAACCCTAAGAATCATCAGATTCCAGTGAAATGAGTAGGCGGGGTTTGTTATGTAGGAAGAATAATTGAATCAGATAGTGAGATGAGGAGTAAGACTTGGGTTTCTCATTCATTGTTGTTGATTGTTTGAAAACAATATACCAAGGGGGAGTGTCCTTCTTATTTCTTCATATATAAACACTTTGGTTTCTTTGGAGTAACACATAACCCATCAATAATTCTCTGATTTCACTATATATTTTGAACCTATCTTCTTGGCCATAGAAGAACCTATTGTCGGGTATCGATACAAGACTTGGAATCTTCAGCATAGTTTAGGAGCAGGGAAAATGAACCCCAATGAATTTGGGTGATGATACTACATATCCTTTGAAATAAGTGGGCCCAATTTCATTCTAAAGACCGATTGTTGAGTTGAATTATCTTTTATTTAATCTTGGTTCGAAGAAAAATATCTTTTCAATTTCTTTTGTGTTATATATTCAATATATAGTTACATTTGAGGGAAAACAATGCACTATCGGTGATTTTAGTCTAGTGAATCCATGGACTTTGGCTAGAGGATTGCATGAAGGTTACCTTTACAAGGTGCTTGTTGATCATATGCCACTTCTATATACAAACAAGAACTAGGTTGGCCCTCGAGAGGATTATGCAAAGCATGTATGAAAAAATTCCATGAAGATAGGTTCAAAACCTATTGTGAAATTATTCCATGAAATCCCATAAATGCATTAGCCATATGTCAAGATTTGGTGTAAGTTAGTTATTTCAAGAGACCCTTGTCAAGTCTCTCCTTGGTGGATAAGGATTGGGGCCTTAGGCACGCTTGCCTTGGGGTAGGTTATCTCATCTTGTCTTTGTAACAAGTTTCATATATTAATTTTCAACGACTTATAATTAAGTCTAAGTTATCTTATTCTTCAAAAAATAGCTAAAATTAAGATCTTTAGTATCCGTTGATAAATATGTCATCCCTAAGAATCTAGTCAAGCGGTGAGCTTGAGCTCTCAACCCTTACATCTGAGTGATAGGCTTCAAGTACTCTTGACGAGACTAACAATTGTTGCTTATAGTTGTATCAGAGAGAAAGGATGAAGACGGAGACATGAGGGTCTTCCTCATTCAGTGGTGTTCCCCAGTTGCTTCAAAATAATATACCAAGAGGGAGCGTGCATCTTTATTTTTCATATTTATACCCTTGGGTCTCTTGGAAGTATTACTTAACCCGTCAAACTCACTAAAAATTTCAAGTATTATTCTTCCATCCCATTGTACATCCAAGCATGGACTTGGATTGATTAGCATTGGTATTGCATTGTGGTTAGCTTGAAAGGTGAGAGTTTTTGCCTCTACAATAATGAAGATTAAGGCTCAATCAAATTCAAATCTCATTGGTTTTTGCCTTGTTCTCGAATTTAAGGAGTATAGGTTTCAAGAATATCCTCTCAATTGTCCTAAGTGTTAACGTCTTAACGTTTCTTCTTCCTTGAAAGAAGCATTCTTAGCCATATTTTGAGCTTAAGTAAAGATGAATATTACATCCCTGATAATGGCATCTCCAAACCCTCCATTTTTTATCCAACATGGAATGCATTTCCAGTTTTCTTATTCAATATTTTTAGAGTGGTACTTTTAGTTTTCAACCCTATGCTTGAGTATATATCATTCAACCTTGTATTATGGGTGGATAGGCTATGAACAAGAGTGGTTTAATAACCATTGTTAGTATGGGTGCACTCTCACACAAGATATGCTCATATAATTGTGCATATTCATGTATAAAGAGCATCCCTTTGTTGCAATAATGGGTGATGGCACCAAGAATTCACTTTGTGGGAAGTATGGTTATATATATACCTTACCATTTGATATTTTTAGTATAGTGAGAGTTGAGGAGGGATGTATTAACAAGGTAAAAATAAGGGCATTTAGCTTGAGAATGAATCAAAACAATGTAAAATTTGAAACGGGAACTATAAACTAAAAACGAGAACTCAAGCCAAAAACCCCCCAAAAAAACATGAAAAACAACCCAAAAACGAAAAGTGTGTATTCCAGAACGAGGTTTTATTTTTTTTTACGGTTAATTTGCAACATTTTTTTAAAAATGGCAGTAAAACCAATTTTCCTATGCTAAATAAATGGAAAAAACACATTAATGTTGTTGCTAAAATACCATTTTTATTTTCCAGGTACAATTTCAATATTTGTTTAGTAATAACGTTAAATATAAAATAATGGGATTTTAAACACATTAAAATTCCAACAATTTTTATCCATGTCGTTTAACATATAATATCATGACACTAAAAATCCCTAAAATTCTAATTGTTTTCAACCATAATGTTAAAGATAAAATATATTTCACAATTTTTCACGAATTAAAAAAAATTATGTTTTCAACATATTTCAACCATGATATTATGAAAAAATTATATGACTAAAATAACCCAATGAAACATAAATTATTTCTCTAAGTTATTGTTTCATTATGAATATTTAAAACAAATGAATTTATCATAATTAAAACATATAATCCAACAAACATAAAAATGACTCATAACTTCATGTAAGATCATATGAAAGTTAAAATATCATTTTCATTGTTCAATGCAAACATCATTTATATAAATTGTCTTACACAATTATTCAAAAACACTCATATTTTCTTGCACACCATCAGAATTCACATCTTCAGATGAATGACTGGATGCAAATGAAGATGTTCCATATTCTTCTCTGTCATCAACTAGTGCCCCATCTGAATCAACATGCATGCCCACCATTTGAGGTTTCAAAAGTCTTCTAGATCTACGACTGGGTTCAACAGACTGCCATCTTAACATTGTTTCTTCTGGTAGCAACCTCTTCACAATCTCTATCTTCCTGGAGTAAAGAGTTCCTCTCTTTGTTAAATTGAAGTCATAAACAAGTATGTCAACCTCCTCCAATTTTAAGAGGTCTATGCAGCGACGATTTATATTTTTACCTTTTCTTTTTCTCTTTCCACCAATTTTTTTATCAGCTACCATCTCTAGATTTTACACACCATTGAATGGGTGTGTGTTTGTGGCATACCAATGTACTTCAACACCTATAACATCTTCATTTTCTGTAATAACCTTTATAACCTTGGCAACCCAGAATGGATGGCCATGTGCATCTTCATCTGCTAACACTACGATCATGGAACCCTCCTTAATATCGTGTATTGAACCCCTATAAAGGTCTTCCATGGCTTCACGTTGTGCATGAAATATTTTGGAACCAATATACATTTATCTTTCCTCCACTCGTGTAGAATTAATAATACCTTGAGATTGTTGTTGTTCAACAATGTTTGTTTTCTAATGTTCATTTGACACATTTTGTGGCCAAGTAAATGGAGTCTTCAAAAGCATATCTTCATTTGCTAATCTTGAAAGGATATCACTCTGATCATTGAAAAAGGACTCCCACCAAACTAAATCAGCAACATCAAAGTAGTCATATACATATCTAATATATTTTTTAATTTCTTCCAGGCATTCAAAATAATTTATATCTCTCTTCTGCCTTTGTGCATTATGAACTTCAGCAACTGATTGTAATGACAATATATTTAAAAAAAATATTGGATGATTTGGAATAAACTTCAAAAATTCCAAACCTTATGACGACGCCCATTTTGCAGTAGTTGAATACTTATTGCCCCATATAAGTGTTTTCCCATCAATTTTTTTGATACAAAATTGATGTTGGAAGATAATGTCATTAATTTGTTCAATGCATTTCTCCTCACCATGTGATCCCAAAATAAACCTTCACATGTCAATTGTTTCTTCTAACACATGAAAAATATGCTCTGGCATATATGATTTCTAAATACATTTAATTAATGATGACAAGCTCCCAACATCCTTCCTCCTCAATGTTACTAAAAAGCAACTGAGCATCTGATCAATATGGTCATGAGTGTGCCCAACAAGAAGGAAACCAACCTTTACCTTATGAAAAATTCTCAATTCAACAAGCATGTTTAGATATCCAAAAATAATCTGATTTTAGTTTTTACAACAAGCGTTGTCCAATTGTAGATACAAAAATTTAGGAAGATTACCACACCAATGAGAAAGCACATCATGAATTATGGTTATTGTCAGATTTCCATAATTATGAATATTTGGAGTTGTGAAGTAAACTCTTGGCGACATTTTCCCACTGAATACCATACAGCCGACCGAGTGAAACTAGATAAAATTTTCCTCACGCAAATTTTTGGGTGAGCGAAAAAAATGTGGTAGAAGTGTTTTCTTCTAGTCCATACCATCAATTATAAAACCCAAATATTTATTTTGATTATCATAACACTTATTTCGATGCTTGTACAAATTTTTCCTTTCACTTTTTTATTGTTCACGATGCTCTTGAATTTCTTTGACAATGGAATCTACACATAGCATAAACTAAACCTATTAATAAATACATTTTAATAGTTGATCACTATACAATTTAAAAGAATAATGTTACGAATGCTTACCACTTTTTGCTCCTTGAAATTTATCCCTTTTTTTATTTTAGAGAATCACATGTATTGCAAACACCCATCCTTGTATTCTTAGGAAGACGAACATTGCTAAATTCTCTCCTCCATATCTGCACTAAATATTGATATGTAATAAAACGACCATTTCCTTCAACACCTTCTGCATATTCCTTGTATAAGTTGTATTTTTCTCGTCTTGAGAAATTATCTGGAATATGTATTGTATCTATATTTGGAAAACACTCTCCATGTTTTGAAAATAAGTCTTGCATCCATGACATTGCAGTGTTTTCTAATGGCCCAAACTCTCAATTATGACAAACTTCCGAATAATATGTAGGATCTTTTTCCAAATTATCTTGGATTCTTGACAGACAAAAATTACCAATTGAATGAAACATTTTGAAATCCTTTCTACAGAGCAATAAAGACCCAATATGATAATCATAACCTGTCAGTGTATATTGCATGCACCCCACTAAATATGAATTATGCATGCTTTTATTCATTGACAAATAAATCTTCCTTTTCTCCCAAGAAAACTTGAAATACATATGTTTCAAGCAATCATTTTTACAATAGTCACTTGAAATGAGACCACTGATAGAACTTCTTTGCAAGAGATATTCAACTCCGCCCTTTGTATAACTAAAACATCTTGGATTGATATGAAAAGGTCTGCTCCTACTCCTAGATACAATATTTGTTGGCAAAATCTCCATCATCTCATCATTCTCTAAACAAGCATTTACGTCATCATTAGGAGGAATAATATTTTTACTATGATCATTTTGAACATAGTTAGGAAATTCACCACCGTCATTGTTTGAAAATTATTCATTACCATCTTCAGCGGCAGGAAAATTTTCGATACAATCATTTGTGGTTTTGAAATATTGACTTGGAGGATATTCTTCACCATCTTGATCTTACCCTCCATCACCACTGCTCTCATAGTCCATAGGATTAGGACTAAATGGAAATTGTGACTCTCGATTTATTGGAAATTATTCATCCTGGCCTTCATCATTGTTGCTCTCATAGTCCATAGGATTAGGACTAAGTGGAAATTGTGACTCTCGATTTATTGGAAATTCTTCATCCTGGTCTTCGTCACTACTACTCTCATAGTCCATAGGGTTAGGACTAAGTGCAAAATGTGGCTCTTTATTTACTGAAAATTATTCATCCTGCCATTCATCATTATTTCTCTCATAGTCCTTAGGATTAGGACTAAGTGTAAAATGTTACTCTCTATCCACTGAAAATTCCTCATCCTGCCATTCATCACTATTGCTCTCATAGTCCTTAGGATTAGGACTAAGTGGAAAATGTGACTCCCTATTCACTGAAAATTATTCATCCTGTCATTCATCACTATTACTCTCATAGTCCTTAGGATTAGGACTAAGTGGAAAATGTGACTCTCTATTCACTGAAAATTATTCATCCTGCCATTCATCACTATTTCTCTCAAAGTCCTTAGGATTAGGACTAAGTGGAAATTGTGAGTCTCTATTTTTTGGAAATTCTTCATCCTAGCCTTTTTCACTATTGCTCTCATAGTCCATAGGATTAGGACTAAGTGGAAAATCTGACTCTTTATTCATAGTGAAATCATTTTCATTATATTCTTCAATATGAATAGAGTTGTTACGCGACGAAGATGGTGATGCTTCATAAAAAGAAAATTTAGTATCAAAAGAGTCCATAAAATTCAAAAAAAAATATGTTGAATGATGCAAATGATCTCTCTCCCAATGATAATATACAGCTAAAAGAATGAAATTTTCCCTCCAAATTTCCCTATAATATTTTTTGCTGAAAATTTTCCCTCCAAAAATTTTGTTTGAAGTATGTCCCTCCAAATTTTACTTCTACGATTTATTTAAAAAAATTCTACTAAAATATTCTCTTGAATATTGACCCTAATTTCGATTCAAATTTCCTACACAATTTTCTTTTAATAATTTTTTACAAATTAAAAAAAACTTTCTTAAATTATATAACATTTACTTCATTATAGATTTTTTTTTATGTTGATTATAGTTTTTATCCCACATATAACAAAAATTAGCATATCGTCAAAATATGAAATATATATTGAATTCTTTATAATTTTGTTTTTAATAACACATTTACCTCGTGGTAAAGCAATTTTTTAATTTCCACTATATAAGAACTTTCATTGTCACTATTCCTCACATCACATCCAGATTTCTCGAGATTTTGCTTAAAAGCTTGGAACAATTTTCTGAAGAATCAACATTGTCAACGGGAGATTCTCGCATTTGAAAGATTAGTTCCCCTTCTACTTCGACCACTCAACAAGGAATTTGAGAAAAATAATTTATTGGATGCCAACAAATCAAATTTTTTTAATTTATTTTTTCTTTGGTAGCAGCTTAAATTATTATTTCGAAAATTAGGAAATTATTAAAATGAAGTAGACTCAAGTTCAAATCCCAATGAGTGCATGTTTTAAACCCCTATAAGTTTAATAGCAATTACCTTTAAACTTTGTTGGTAGGTTTATCTACAATACCACAGAAAACCAATTCAAATAATTTTATTATCTAAAAAATTTTAAAAACTTCACATGGGCATGGGGGCAGACCCACCCGTGGGCATGCTTGGGGTTCGCCCATGGCCATTGTGGCCCGGTCTGGCGTGCCCACTGGGCCCCCAGGCAGTGGGGGTCCAGTGGGCGCGCCCACCTGGGCCACAGCGGGCAGGCCGCGAACGGGCACCCGCAGCATAGAGGCATGCAAGTGCCCGCCCGCAGCATGGAGGCAATGAAATTTTTCTAGGCGGGCATGCCCACAGGTCAGGTAGGGGGACCGACTCCAGGCTTAGGCGGGCGGCCGCACGCAACACAACATTGTGTCGTTGGGCTCAAGTGGGCGACCATCTATGGGCGCACCCACGCGCAGCACAATGACATGCCATTGAGCTCAGGTGGGCTCTCGCCCGAGCCCTAGCAGTGTTGGGCTCAATCAAGCACCTACCCAAGCCTGGAGTCGGCCCCCTGCCAGGAAAGGGGTCAATTATGAGAATCGGCCCAAGGGGGGTCAGGGAGAAAATGTAAAAGAATATATATATAAGGAATTGGTTTCTTATTTTAGTATTTTGGATGAACCTAAATGCACACAAGACCTCGAGGGCAATGTACATGTTTCTAGTTTTTCTTAGTTTTTAATTTTTAATTTTTATTTTTATTTTTATTTTTTTTTACCATAAGATATTGGTTTTTTTGTGATTTACTTATTTATATGTAGATATATATGTTTACAGGAAAATGGCATCAAGGAAGCTTTATGTCAATCGTTTGGACCAAAGTTAACAATTGCATCATCTAGAGATTTGGGTGGGCCATCAAAAAATACTGCTAAATGAATTCAACCTAAGTTAATTACTGCAAATGTAGAAGATGCCAACTCAAAAGAAAAGAATCCAGTTTCACACTGGAAGAAATCAAAAGAAGTAAATTGTACAAAATATGCATGGTATATGAAAGATAGAGAAGGCGAAAGTCTGCAATTATATCTATATGATAATAAGAATTTTGATGTTGCAAGTTATGAGCTGGTGGGAAAAGTAATAGACCTATATTAGGCTGAATACTGAAAATGTTTGTATAATTTCAAAACCGCCCAAGTCACATGATAATGTTAGATATAATTTTAAATTGGTAGGGAAGATTCTTCAAGTATATGCAAACAAATCGTAAATGATATTGCACAGAAGATTGTTAGTATTTTTATTTATATCTATGTGTTTTGCGTTATTCTAACTATATCATTATATTTTTAATAACTTAGTTATTATTAACATATTATATTTTGTTTGAAAAGATTTTGTTGAGGGTATTTCAATTATGTTGGGGGGAATCTATTTTATAGAACGAGATATTATTAATGTTGTCTACATTTTCCATGAACATGAAGAAGAAGATAGGGGAAAGAAGTGAAAAAAGTACTTCATGATGCTACAAGAATATATCAAATGGATCAATCTAGTAAAGGTATGCATATTACTTTTGAAGAGGAGGAAGTTGAAGTTGAAGTTGAAGATGAAGAATATGTTGCCATTGCTAAGGATCAGATTAGAACTAATGTTAGAAAGGAGAAGAGTAGTAAAAGAGAAAAAACAAAAATGCTCAAGAATGTCTCCCTTCTAGTTGATGATGAGGATATTACTTATGTTGAAGAAACTATGATAGCGAATAGGAGGAAGAAACTAAAAGCTTCTCCTTCTGAAAAAAAATCATGGGCAATAGTGAAGGTCCTAGTGAAAAATCAAAAGGAAGCAGGGAAATCATTACACCAAGAGCTTATTTAGAGGATGGTGTTATTAAAACAAAACAAAATTCCATTCGACATCATTTGATGAAGAAAAATTTAATTGAGGGTGGTCGATCATTTAAACCTAATGTCAGTCAAGTCTACAAGCCAGATGAAGGACAATTCAAATATCAAATTAGAAAGCCACACCACTTGCATGTTCACAATTTGAAAACATTGATGAGGTACAACCCTTATGCACATGTGGTTTATTATATTCTTCTTGTTGACCCAATTCAAATTCCTAAAAAAGAAACATTTGACAAGTCAAAATGTTTTGAATACAAATATTATGTACTTGGGGGAAACCATTCTATAGAAGCTCAAAGGAAATTGATGGAGAAATATCTCAATAACCCACGTTTTGAAACAATGAAATTTATCATTTATGGTATTTTAACAAATACAAAAGCCAAATTATTGGCATGGGATCATAATGAATATAATAAATATTGGATGTCTATGAATTTCGTCCAAATGGTCAGATTTATTCATAATGAATTTGAAGAAAAATGTGGTGGCATAAGACAAAGGTCGATCATGCATTTCAAAATGAATGTTGTATGGAAATAGGTTATCAAATTGAGGAAAAAATCAATTCAAAAGGTGGAAAAGTAAATTTTGAAATATTCAGAGGTATGGATAACATTTTCCAATTGGCATTTAGAACTAGAGAGATATGTGAATTGATTAATGATATTTTTGAGATGTGGGAGAACATTGGCATAAAAAAGTTAGAAGGTCAAAAATTCTAAACTATTGATTTGTACCAACATTAAATCAGGTCTTGAAATGAAGCTCCTTCCAAAAGATATGACTATCACACCTTGGAGAGAAATACAAGGAGTGAAGGATGAAAAACTTGTCAAAACAATATTATCTCGTGTAAAGTCAATATTATTGGACGAAATTTCTGAGGAATTTCTAAAGTAAGCTTGTTATTTTTACTTATTTCTGGATTATAAGTTTATGTTAAATACAATATATTGTTGTTGGTAGTATTTGTTATACATATCACTATTTTAACATTTTTTACTTTATTTATTCAGTCACAAGGTTTATATGAAAACACAAGAACAAATGGTTAAATTGTTGAATAAAGATAGTTTGGATGATGTTGTACGGAACTACCCAGATTCAAGTTTTACATCAGTGCTAAAATATTTTTATCTTGCATTTAAAATGGTATGTTGATTTATACATTCATTTCTATTCATATGTATATTATTTTTATTTTATAACTTATACATATATTTGTTTATTTCATTAAAGATGAAGAAGGATGCAAATGGAGCACCAGATAGTTTCAGAACCTTTATTGAAAATTAAAATGGAAATGATGAGAAAACAATGTCTTAGTGATGTTGAAATTGATCTCAGCCTTAATCATTTCATTTGGAATGGGCTCCACACTATCCAATATCAAATAATACTAGGTGATTGTGAAGACATTGTAAAACTCATACCTAGCAGGGATTATTCCCTAGTTATTGCAGATATTCCTCATGGTTTCAATATCCCAAACATTGAATATGATAGTGACCCTTATACTTATCAAGCTTTTATTAAAGTGATTGTAGGATTTCTAGAAGTCACAACATCACCATTTTGGATATTTGTGACATTCCATTTAGACACACAATTTGCAATGAGATTAAGAAGCTTTAAGGGAAAAGAAAAGTCAAGGATGCAACTTACATGGTAATACATTGAAATTGTATGTTTGATTAATGTTAAAAAAATAATTTATGTACAAGTTAATTGAACTTTTACTATTTCATGTTACATGCAAAATTCAAATATTATTGGTTGCAGATATCCACCATTTGTAAGTGATTATGAGTTCATTCATGTTGAAAGTTGGACAAAAGATGATAGTTATAATCCTATGATTTTCAATCAAGTAGATGGAAAGAGTCATAACCAAGTACTAGTCCATGATGTTGTTGTATAAAACTAACATATGAAGATAAAGAAGCAAAAAGAGAGATCGTTAACATATATCAAAATCCACAGTCATTGATTATCTATCTTTTAGATTTATGTTCAAATGAAGGAGATTAGGTTTTGGATTTATTTTCAAGACCAGGTAAGTTTTATTACTTAAAAATGAATTTCAATATTTTATTTTTATTTTTTATATGGTTATACTAATTTACTTAATTTTTTTTTTTTGTACTTGATGATTAAGTACAACACTAGCATGTTGCTTACAAAAAGGAAGAAATTGCATTTCCATTGAGAAAGTCCTTCTACAATGCAAATTTCTTCAGCAAAGAATTAATGCTCTTCAATTTCTTCCAGATGCAATGCAAGAAGTTGGTTTGAGGAAAGGGGATTTTAATGAATATTGTGTGGCAAAAAAAGCAAAGGTACCTCAACCACCATTAGATGGAATGATTGGAAATGCATACTTTGGGAGATTCGCAAACATCATAGATCCATCAGAAGAGGAAAATGACCAAACTGAAGCCAATAATGAAATATTGAGGAAGAAGACAATCATGAAACTCTTGAAGATGAAGAGTTTGGGTTACCTGATATTATTGATTAAATTTAAGTTAAGCTTCCAAATGAAGCTTATTTTTTGTAACTATCAATAAGTTATACTTGTATTGTTTTAAACACATTTATGAGAATAATTCATGAAAGGCGTTCCCTTTGTTGGGTTTGGCCGAATGCGTTTTTCGCTGGAGCCAATCACAGGAGTTTTCCATCGTTCTTCGAGCGAATGAGAATGTGCCGTTTGCGCCCTGCTGGTTCGACCTCCCTGTTTTCTCCACCTCTGACGATTTACCAGGTCAGCTCGTCCAGCGCGCGATGCTGCTCTTACCTCCACCTCGGACGATTTGGCTGAATGGAGTTCTTGGATTAATTGTTGTCTCGCTGTTTCAGTGTTTACATCTCACAGTTCTCCAGCTCGCACGATTTACAGCTGTGTCTCGTTAATGCTCAACCGTGGCAGCAACGCCTCTCAGCCTACTTCAAAATCCAAGAAATCGCCCAGATCTGGAATGAATAACAGTTGTTACGAGCTCTAGAATGAATGTTTGGTTGTTCACGGCGTTAAATATCTCGAATGCGCTTAGTTAAGTGCTTACATCATTCATTAATCACGAAACTTTGCCATATACGATTGCAGTTAAATCGTTGTCATCTCCAATCTTCATATGTTGCAAATTACCATATAGGCTCCGATTGTGTTATCCTCCTATTTGCAAATTTTCCCAAATTCCCTAATACGCATTGTTTACGGGATGTTCAATCGTAGCACTGATAACGAGTTGGTTTGGATTCTTTTACCTTTATTTTCAAGAACCACGCCTTTTGTCGAGTTTGATTATCTAAAAGATTTTGTGTTTGAATATGATGTTTCTCAAGGAAATGACTTTCGAAATTTTCCATTGTAGGTTAGGGCCACATCCAAGTTTGATAAAGAGCATGATTTTAAAACTGGATACATGGGCATACTAGATTATAGGTAATATGAAATTGTTATGTAAGAACCAGTTATGAAACATGTGTTTACTGAGTTGCAGGTTTATTGACTCAGTATTTAGGGAAATCCTGGCAGGAGTAGTGAATCAATTTTCAACTGAAGGCATTGTTAGTTTCTGATTGAGAAAAAGGCAGGCATTTTCTGAGAGTAAATCCTTAGTGTGCGCTTATTTGGTAAATAATCTATTGTACATGTTGCAGCATCAAAAAATCAGCATGAGATGAGGGCACTTCTTTTAGGATAAAATTTGAGATTCGTGTTCTTTAGTTAATTTTGCAATTTAATAGCAGTTACTTTGAAACAAAAGAAGACCAAATTCCCTATCGCATTATACAGGGATATTCAATATTGCTTCACGAACGACAGGGTTAGGTTTGAATTCTTTACCCTTTATTTGCTAAAAACCAGCCTTTAATGAGTTTCCGTTGTATCTAAAAGATGCACATTTGTTTTGAATATGATGTTTCTCGAAATGAATTGAAAATTTAGGAATTTGTGAGTTGAAGGCCACATCCAAGTTGATAAGTATAGTTTGGCTTGGATACATGGGCATACGAGATTATAGGTAATATGAAATTGTTATGTAAGAACCAGTTATGAAACATGTGTTTACCGAGTTGCAGGTTTATTGACTCAGTATTTAGGGAAATCCTGGCAGGAGTAGTGAATCAATTTTCAACTGAAGGCATTGTTAGTTTCTGATTGAGAAAAAGGCAGGCATTTTCTGAGAGTAAATCCTTAGTGTGCGCTTATTTGGTAAATAATCTATTGTACATGTTGCAGCATCAAAAAATCAGCATGAGATGAGGGCACTTCTTTTAGGATAAAGACTGAAGTTCGTGTTTTGCTTTAGTTGTTGTGATTTAATGGATTTATTAGAAGCAGGTTGCCATTTTGTACTATTATATGTTTTATTTCTTTGAGCATGTTAACATAATAAGATTACCTTCTTTATCAAACCCCTCTATATATGTAAATCCTCAGTCCTTTATAATTATAGTTTTTTCCAATTGTTCTAAGCTTCAGTGGCCTGTGGTTTTTGTCCAAACAGACCTTCTGTTACGTGATCTCTTTATCTCTTTCTGGATTACATGTCATTACAGCCATCTTATAGAGGGGCGCAAGATCTATAAAATACTTAATTCCTGTTGTTCTTTCATGTGAAATTCGTTTACCTTCTTTTGCTTACTTCTGGACATAGCATGGTCGCAACCATAATTGACTGAAGGGCTAACTTGCAGATTAGGAAGCAGTACTGGGAGTCTTAAATTCACATACGAGAAGGCCACAGAACGGAAAGAACTCAGATAAGAGAAGAGCACAGAAAGGAGAGAAGCACGCAGAACAGATTGTACCACCGTGCCCTTGAAGGAGAAGAGTCCACAGTCCCGCTTATTTCATTTTCTGCGTTCACTTCATTCGACATCGCCCGGTAATTCCCCTGCACGACTTCTTAGATATTGCGATAGGGATAGCTCTATTGTGCCCGTCCGGTGTTGTTTCAAGGATGCCTGTTTTACATTTTTTCCATATCTGGTTCAGCTCTTAGGTTTTCCATTCCCATTTCATTTAAGAAATACAGAGATCAAATGATTTTATATCTGATGCCCTTGAAGGGGGGAGAGTCCACAGTCCTCAGTATTTCATTTCATTTTCTGCATTCACTTTCACTTCGTTAGACATCAGTGGATAGACGACTTCTTACATATTGAGATAAATAGCTTGCTTGTTGGTTTGTCCGGTCTTTTCCAAGGATGGTTGATTGAATTTTCTTTTATACCTGACTCCTAGGCTTTCCACTCCCTTTTCATTTAAGAAATACAGAGATGAAATGGTTTTTCTCTTATGCATTTTGTTGGTTGTTCATCATTTGAGGTGTTTCTGTTTTAATATGATCTCATAACAGGATGTGTGCCTCTTTTTATCATCTAATGATGAAAAAACACTTATGTAATTCCAAAACTATGGGTGGCGGATTATAGTTGTGACAGTTCTAAACAAAAAAATTAAAATCCCTCAACAATATATCTGCATATGGCAACATACATTTTTCTTATATTCTGTATTACATGTGATTGCAAACATCTTGTTGAGGAACCTGAGATCTATAGAATACTTAATTTATGTTGTCTTTCATGTGGAATTCGTTTACCTCCTTTTGCATACTTCTTGACCACAGGTACACTGATATCATTTCAAGCTGTTACAGTCGTCCTTTTGCAACTTTTGTAGTTCTTTTACATGGCTTTAGCCGTTGCATTGCTGTACCCTGTTAGAGCCATGTCAAAAAAATTTCTCCTCTCTTTATCCTGATTTGGTTGTACATATATTTATCGCTTTTTTCAATGCCCTTTGCAGTCTTTTGTACCATGTCTGCCTCTTTTTATTCAACCTTACTGATACCTTACTGGTATTAGATTACAGTCCTAATTCCATACTCAGGATTGGATTACCGAAAGAGGCATACAAATGGACAAAAAACCTAGCGCAAAATCCTCCCCCGGACAGGGAGCTGCCACCTCTTGGCCAACATTTTTTCAGTATCACAAAGGCTTCATGTGATACTTCCCATAAACCGATTTCTGTTTTAATTTCACTTATGCCCAATGCAGCTTCCCTCACTTTACCTTTCCATTTGACAGGTTGTCTTCTTCTCCTATCCTGATACTTGCAGTTGTGTGAATTTCTATTTTATATCAAACATCCAAGTTCCACTATCGTATTTGTTCTCTGTGCATGAGTTGTGTTATTTTCATGGCCTTTTCATAGGGTTTTATGGTTTCACTTGCACCATCAGCACATTTCTATCATACCATTCTTCTAGACTGGAGAGATTTAGTGATGTGTTTTAATGATAGTTGATCATGAAACTATATTGTTTGAACATGGAAAGCTTCAGTGACGTGATTGTTTTCATGGGCAGCTGATCATGAAAAGCCATTGGACATTGTTGGATCTTATAGCAATCGTTCAATATTTGTTTCTAGTCGATATTACCAGGAACTAAGAACATACCATGGTACACATAATTTCCAATCCTCAACTTTATCCGGTGGGGAAATAGTGAGATAGATGTTACCATCTTGAGATGGATAGTACTAAATAAGATTCATATCATAATGTGTATTGTATTTTCACTGTCTTCTGATCAAGGCCATTTTCTCACATATGATCAAGGAAATGTTTTCTGAAATTTGAAAATGTTGTAAATTCTTATATTAAGATTATTTTTCTAATATATGAATAGCGAAATTCGTATTTATTTTAATATTTAAGTGGATATTTTTAATATTTTTTTAATTCATTAATATGGAAATGTGTTTTGAATTTTTCACTGAAATCTCAGCTAGGTTGTTTTTTGTTTTTTTTTTTTTTGGGTTTTAAATATTTTTTTTTTAATTCATAAATAACGAAATGTGTGTTCTGAATTTTTCATTTTCTGTAATTAGAATAGTTTAAGGTTTTGAATATATATATATATCTAACAATTTACCTTTTTGGAAGTTATTTCTAAGATTTTTTCCTTATTTTAATTTTTTTTTATTATAACATTTTGGAACTTCTTTTTAAGATTCTTTTCTTATTTTAATTTCTTTTACTAGTAAAAAAAATCAATTTGCTCAAGCTATGTCAATTATTGCAATTAACTTGAATTGTGTTAAGTTTATTATTAGCCCAATAATATCAATTAACCACAGTTATCCTAATTTGACCATTTATCCTCAATTATCTCAATTTTCCAATTAGTCTAATTGGTTGCAATCAGCTCAATCCAATAAATATGATATTCCTATTTAGGTCATTTGCTCTAATTATATGATTGGACCATTTAACTCTTCAGTACGCTTCCCTTGGCGCAGTTCTCTTCACCCATTTTCTGCACAAAATGGGTAGCCCAACGAACTGTCTGTTGAAGTCTCGCTGCAGTCCTCCCCTATGCTAGTCTTTAACATGAATTGTATTCCATTTATGGTGGAACATTGGATTTGGTACAGAGTAGAAACGCTTGCCCTCTATCTTATTAATTGGACGCCTCGTATAGAGGACTTAAAGGCTTCCTTTCATTGCATTACTTTTGAACATGTATACAGGGAACACAACACTTCAATTGCCTGTTAGAGCCATGCCAACAATTTCCTCCTCCCTTTATCCTACTTTGGTTGTAAATATATATCTCATTTTCTGCAATGCCCTTTGCAATCTTTTGTAGGATGTTTGCCTCTTTTTTATCATCTAATGAAAAATACAATTATGTAATCCCAAAATTATAGGTGCCAACATATAGTAGTAACAGTTCTATTTTCAATCAATGTATTCCATTTGCTTGTGCGCTTATGTTTCAAACTGTCATGTGTATCTGTCGTATCAAACATGATTTTCAATAAGTTGAAACAAAACACTTACAATATTCAAGATATACATTTGCAAGTAGTGTACTTCACAAGCTCATTTGCATATAGGCCTCTTTCACATTACTATTTCCTTTCTGTTTACTATCAAAATAATTCAACATGCCCTATTCCAAAATATATGTTCCATAGGGAAAGCCTTTGCAATACTCATTGTAAGGAACATATTTGCACAACTTCCACTTGTGCAACTTGCAATAGCATCTTCCATATACCAGATTTGTCACTATTAATTGAAGAGTGGAAATCATCCAAATTAGCAATTCTACATTTCATCTCACAAATTAGCAATATCGGATTTTCCCTTCGTTTTTCTGGACATGTTCTTTTTCACTATCTTGACCTTGCTATCTCTATTCGCTTGCAGCGTATTGTTTTTTTCAAGCCACCTGTTCTACCATGGAGACATCGTTATCTTGCAATTGTCTTCCTTCTCTACTAGCTGGTGCTACCGACCAGCAACCAACTCTCCAAGTTGTTGAACTTGCGCAGATCAACTCTGCCCGGACTTCAGCAGCTCGCTACCGCGTCTCGCTTTCCGATGGTGTTCACAAACATTCTGCCCTTCTCCCTTATTCGCACACTTCCCTCGCGCAGGATGGAACCTTGGCTATCGGCTCCATTGTTCTGTTGAAGAGATGCTCGTGCACGTACTCACATCAAACAATGTACGTTTACTACATAACGCCTCACACCTTCCTCCCCTATAATTGTTCTTCCCTTATATCCCTCTATTTCCTTTATTATTTCTGAATTTCTACATTTCCACTTCATTGATACGTTGCTCGTTCTTGCAGGTCACTCTCTATTCTCGAGCTTGAGGTAGTCCAGCGCGTTTCCCCATTGGTTGGTGACCCATGCCCTCTTACTCTCTCTACTCAACAAATGGTCCAAGCCACATCATCCTCATCTTCTGCCTCTCCCTTTTCATCACCACCGTCCCTTGACATTCACTCATTGTCCTCCCAAGACCCCGCTACAGCATCTTCAACAACTCTCCCTTTTAAAGCACTCTCCCCTACAAGGAAAACTTGGTCCATCCAAGGCCGCGTCCTTTCAAAAACACCCCTTCGGCATTTTACCAATGCACGTGGCTCTGGGAAGTCACTAGGCTTTGACCTTGTCGACCACGAAAACGAGCAAATCCACGTGTCTGCCTTCAATGAATTGGTTGAATCCCTTCATGCTCTCATTCAAGTTGGCCAAATCTACAATGTTGCAAATGGCACCATAAAGGTCCCCAACCCTTCCTATAACCATCTAAGACGCCCATTTGAAATTCTCCTCTTCTCTTCATCAACAGTTTCTCAAGTCTTGAATGATGACCTCACAATTCCTTCCCACACCTTCCACTTTGTACCTATCAATTCCCTTAAACTCTCGCCTGCTAACTCAATCGTTGATGTCATAGGTATTGTTAGCTCACTCTCTCCCACCTCTATTGTCCGCAAACATGATGGCTCTGGAACTCCAAGAAAGACAATTTCTCTTCGCGACATTTCCGGGAACAGCATTGACGTGACCTTGTGGGGAGAACACTGACATGCTGAAGGGCGTGAACTCTCTGATCTTCGCATGGCTCGTGCAGTTACAGTCCTTGCAATTCGAGGTGGCAGGGTCATCGAGTTCAACGGCCAGACTATCAGCACAATCCCTACCACCTCCCTTTTCATCGATCCAAAGATCGCTGAAACGGTGGAACTTAAACAATGGTTCGAGAAAGAAGGCATTCAAACTTCGTCGCCCTCACTTAGCCGCAAATACTCAAGCACCAACAAGAAGTCGCTTACTACAAAAACAATTTCCGAGATCCTCTCAATTCCAACTGGAGAGAAAGTCCCATGGATGTCACTCCGTGCTACTGCTACCTCAATTGACTTGCATGATTTCTACTTCCTTGCATGCCCACTTACCATTGATGGTATGCAATGCATGAAAAAGGCTATACAACAAGATGATGCCACGTGGCGTTGCTCAAAGTGTGAAGGGTCTTTCACCAAGTGTGACTACCGCTACATTCTCCGCCTCCAGCTGCACGATCACACTGGCCACCTCGAAAATGTTGTCGCTTTTGACGACGCCGCAACTCCCCTCCTAGGCATCTCTGCAGAGGACCTTTTCCTCCTCTCAGCAGATCCTCAAGCTGTCCTTGACATATATAGCAAAATCAAAGGGCGACAATTCCTCTTCACAGTATCTTTAAAGAGCGACACCTTCAACGGCATTGAACGACTACGACCAATTGTTATGCACGCAGAAGATTTTCCTTTTGCTGATGCGTCGAAAATCCTCCTTCAACTCCTGCAACCTCCGACTTCCCCTGCGAACAAAGCATGTCGCCGCCTTTAGCCATACATTTCTTGCCTCTTCCCATTGTTCAACTTTCAACGCTCTTTTCCCTCGCGTGTCATGCATTGTCGATTTTGCATCTATATTTTGTAATCGTTACTATATGTTCACAACCCCTTTCCCTTTCTAATAGTCCTCCTAAATGTATAGGTATCAACTCGTTTCTTCATTGCATCTTGTTTATATGTTATTCCGCTATGTTGTAATGGCCCTTCTTAATATATGAACATTTACAGATGTCGTTTTCCCTTTCCTCCTTCATGCCTTCATCTTGTTTGCAAAACACACATTTTATAAATGCAAATGTCAACATGCTATGCTTAGTATGGAATATAAATTTGCTTCTTCTTCTTTGCAAAAAAAATAAGTATTTGCCTTTCATTTCCTCTGGCCAGCAAATGCAACATGTTCTTGCTTTCAAAACACATATTCTCTAATTTCAAATATGCAACACTCATTTTTATGCAAACCATATTCAATACATTTCCACTTCAAAATTCACTCACACCATTTCCATACGACTATTTCTATGGTGAAATACATAACACAAAAAAAAAAAACTCGCCAAAAATAATAAATAATAAAACATAAAAATATGAAATAGAGTGTTGCATCTTCATGCTTCCCTCTTCTTTCATTATACTTCATGCATTTGACATGCCTTTCCTTTTTTCCAACAGCTATGCCAACCACACCAGACAACAGTTTGCAAAGGGAACAATGGCGCCGCTACTACGCACTTAACAAAGAAAGAATTACTGCACGTCGTCGTCTCCTCTTTGCAACTTGCCAAGCCAACCTTCTCTCTCAATCCACCACACACCAAACTCCCATTCCTTCACAAAGTACCCTCCTTCCACTACATCCCGCCCAAACTTTCCCATTCACCCTTACAACTCCCCTCCCTAGCCAGCCCTTTCCATACCCTGCAATTCCTTTGCCTCTTGCCCCCCCTTTCCATGTCCCACATCGTCTTCCTCCTTCTCCATCTGTGGAACAATTCCTCCCTATCCAACTCCAACATGCACATCTTCGCTTCCGTGAAAGAATTGATGCACTTAGTCCCATCCAAGTTTTCTCAATTTGTTATGAAGCTTACCCATCCATGAAAACAAAAACAAATAACGGAATCATTTGTTGTGCCCGTTGTCTTGGTGAACGAACAACCCACCGTTTTTCCTTCGCAAACAACATGGACCCAGGTATCCAACCCCATGTCCTCTCTTGCCTGACTCAAGTTGAAGAGATGTTGATTGCTCGTGTAAACCCCATTATTCAAGTCACCCATGCACGTGGTGGCCAACTAAAATATTCCGGCCACACTATTAGCTTCCCTCAAGATATCACTAATATTGTGACCTCTCTTCCTCGCATGCTATCAGAACTAGACATCCTTCTTGTAAACAAAACTAGTTCTAACGAGAATTCGCACGAATTTTTTGTCAGTAGATCGCGTGTTCATGCAGCATTGCAATTCAAACTACAAAATGATCCGTATTACAAAGATGTCCACACTAACCAAAATTCCCTGAATGCTTTGCCTATTGTGCCCACCAACATTTCCAACATGCTACGCCATGCCAACACATCTTCCATCCCACTCCAACAAGCCATTCTTGAAAATTGTGATTCTGGACTTCCCCAACCATGCCCATCTGACCTCCACCCATCCTCCTTTGTTGCAAATCTACCAAACTCTCATTCAGAAATAGGTGAAATACTTGCCTACATAGAATCCCCCAATCACTCACCCATCCATTCACTTCAATGGCCCATCATTGACCTCTCCCCAATCAATGAATACAGCACAGAAGGCCTCTTCTCCATGGCCTTCCCCACCCTCTTCCCCACCGGCTCTGCAATGATTAATCAACCAAGAATTGCAAAAGTAGATATGCAAGAATACGCTTTGCATCTAATACGCTACCATGACATCCGTTTTGCACAACATCCTCGCTTCCGCTACTACTTGTACAACCTCATCATGCGCCATCGCAGCCAAGCAACTGCCTCTGTCTTCATGAAAAGAGACCTTTCAAACACCCTTCCAACAACAATCGCTGACCTTCGCCACCACCTTCAGCAAATTCCCCCTTCCACCATCCCAGACCAGATTATGCGCTTTGGATCATCCTTGCGCGGCAGTCGCTCATTCTGGACTAGAGCTAGACATGAGCTTCACGACATGATCATTCAACAAGGTACCCCTACCATATTCTTCACACTCAGTGCAGCTGATACCAAATGGCCTGAATTGCATAGAACCATGCCTTCCAACCCTCCATCCAATTCACATGAACAAACTCGATGGAGAATCCAGAATGTTGTTGCAAACCCTCACCGTGCATCTCAATACATCCATTGCAGATTCACAATATTCCTCGAAGAAGTGCTACTTAAAGGACTCCTTATAAAGGATTACTGGTGCAGGTATGCATACTATTCCTTCCATCTCTTACCTTTCATTAACTTCACTTCCACGCATCCATCTTATTTATTTTCCCCTTCTTATTTTTAAGGTATGAATGGCAACATCGCGGCTCCGCACATATCCATGGTTTCTTATGGCTTCCAAATGCACCTACTATGGACACTTTGGATTGGACCAATGCTTCTGCTGTCCGTGCAGCTAAAGATTTCTTCGATGCATACATCACTGCTTGGAATCCTCGTCCCATTCAAAACCGGACGGTTGGGCTAAATTATTCATCTCTCCAAGACCCATGCCTCCTCCAGACACATGAAATTCTTACAGGCAATCAGTTGCAAGACTATGAGCAACTTGTCAATTCTGTTCAAAGACACACAACTTGCCACTCTAGTACATGTTTGTGCAAAAGAAATAACAAAACAAGTTGCCGCTATGGAGCCCCATGGGAAGTTCGCGACGCATCATCTCTTCACATTGATAATACTGGCCGTAAATTGTACGCCCCTGCTAGAAATGATGACAAGCTAAATGTGCACAACGCTCATCTTCTTGCAATTTGGAGGGCAAACATGGACTTCCAACCAATTCTATCACGGCATGCTGTTTTGAACTACATTTCAAAGTATGCAGCAAAAGCAGAGGCAAAGTCTGAAAGCTACTACCAAATGCTTTCCCGTCTCTCCCGATGTTCCCCACCTAATGCTCCTACTATTACTGTCGTCCGCAAAGTTCTGACCGAAATCGTCGGTGATCGGGACATTGGTGCACAGGAAACATGCCACATGCTGCAAAAACTCCCACTAGTAAAGTGTAGTCGTTCTTTTGTATCCCTCAATGTGAAAAAACAAATATTCAAACGTGTTTCACAACATTTGGATGGTGATCCTCCATCGACACCTTTCATCGTCTCATACATGAATAGACCACCTGCACTCGAGGATTTGCCTCTTATTGAAGTTGCACGCTCTTGGACATTCTCCTCCCGCCGCAAAAAAACACCTTGGAAACAGATCTTCCCTCCTATGGTTGTACGTGTCCTTCCTCGTTTCATCTCCATCCCATTGAAAGACTCATCATCCTATGTGGACTTCTGTTGGAGCGAACTCCTTCTATACTGCCCTTTCCGTACACTCCCTGACGACATCGGCACATCCGACGCGGCCATTCTCGCACATTGGGAACAAACTAGACATACATATCAAGCTTGGCATGTCCACCGCACCCCAATCGGCCCTGCCGATGCCGACTCTTGCTGTTCATCTCCTGATGCCCCTCCCCATGCCCCCACGCTCGACATGCCTGAATGGAAATTTCTCTCTCAACTCCACCCAAGCAACAACATCCTTCTCGATGAACTTGAAATGCTTGGCCATCGTGACTTTGATGCAAATTATAATTGGGCCAACTCCATTATCCCTTCACAATTGCAAGAAACAACCATTCGCTTCATCAACTTCAACCGCTCCTCCACAACAATCCACCAAACCCAAACTCCATTCCCAAACTCCATTCCCACATTCGCTTTCCTCCTTGTCCCCAAGCCAAACCATTGCATTCAATATCATTTTTTCCCACTTCCACATACACGCTCCAGGATCAATTTTAAAAATGATAATCCAAGGCACTGCTGGTACTGGAAAGTCATTCCTAATTGAATGCCTGAAAAATGCCTTCCTTGAAAACTCCACCAATGGACCAAGCCCCCTCATCTTGCTTGCTCCGACCGGTGTTGCAGCATTCCACATCAATGCATTGACAATCCACTCTGCTCTTCGCATCCCTATATCCTCTATGCAACCTTTAGAGGGTCAAGCCCTCCTAAACCTTCAAGAACAACTCCGAGATGTGAAATACATTCTAATTGATGAAATGAGCTTCATTGGTCCTAAATTTCTTTCTCAAATCGATGATCGCTTGCGGGAGGCATTCCCATCAAATAAAAGCAACCCTTTTGGTGGACGCTCTATAATTCTCGTCGGGGACCTTGCCCAGCTTCCACCTGTCAAAGACACACCAATGTATGTAGGCACTTCTCGTGGCACTGCACTATGGCAAAGCTTTGATACTGTGGTTACACTTTCAACAGTTTTTCGTCAACAAGTAACTAGCCCTGCTCAGATTTCCTTCCGCGAACTCCTCTCCAACCTTCGCAATGCAACACCCACTATTGATGATTGGAAGCTTCTTATGACACGTTCAAAAACAAACCTTCCTGCAGCTGAGGTCCAGTCATTTTCAAATTCTATGCATCTATACGCCACAAATGAGGCTGTTGACATGCACAATAAAACCATGTTGAAAACACTCAACCAACCAATCGCACGTTGCTACGCTACCCAAAGAAAGGAATTTAGAGGCAACAACGTGGAAGATGAACAACTAGCTGCAAAAATTCTCCTTTGCATTGGACAACGAGTTATTCTAACAAGAAACTTGTGGATTGAGGCTGGCCTTGTCAATGGTGCCCTCGGCACTGTCCACGAACTCGTATATGCACCAAAAACTAAACCGCCCGAACTGCCATTATTTGTCGTAGTCGACTTTCTTCACTACAAAGGCCCACCATGGGATCCTTCAAATCCTAAATTTGTGCCGATACCCCCCATAACAAGGGGCTCACGCACACAAATTCCGCTTCGCATGGCATGGGCTTTGAAAATCCACAAATCACAGGGCATGACGCTGGATAAGGCAACAATCGACATCGGAAACATTGATCGACAGGGTCTCACTTTCACAGCAGTATCAAGAGTTCGGTCATTAAATGACCTGTGCATCTCCCCTGCTTTCTCCTTCTCTCGCTATTCCCGGATGAAGGAGAACCCTTTCATCATACGCAGGAAAAAATAAGAAGCTCTGCTCACCTCAAAATCTGTTACTCAAGCTCCTTCAAACCCCTCTACTATTGGTGCCTTGCCATCCCACTAGCTATTTACTATTCTGCTTTCCCATTTCACTATATCTTCTATACATCAGTCACTAACATGCTTTCATTTCTTGTGCAGGAACATAATGGACCATAAATATATCTCGCAACTCCAACAATTTTGCATAGAAATCAAGGAACAAGAAGCTGCGCTTCTAAATGTGCAGGAGCGCTTCCTACGCCCACCCAGGCTGCCTCTTTACCGGTTGCGCCCCACAATACAACTAATTCAACGGATCAGAAATTGGATGAATCTCCTCATCCATATTCATGAAAGGGATGCACACAGAGCACTCCGAGCACACTATCTTGACCGTGTACCTTCTCTGGACGTGAAATGGTGCTGTCGCTGTTGAGCAACACCTTGTCTATACGACTAGTTTTCCCTCTACTGCAAAACCATCTAACCATTATGCTACACATGATGCAATTTTGTCAATACATCTTATTTTGTCTTTGAAAAATATACAACACATCTTACTTTCCAAACTCTTCCTACTTAGAAATTTCTGTATATACAAAATTTTTTTTTTGAAGGTTCCTATGGGTTCTCTTGATTAAAGTTTCTCTTATAGCCATGGGATCTACTGCTATTATGGGTTACTGATCACAACAAATTATGATCAGTACTCATGAGTTTGATGCCATATGACAACTATCAAACAGTAGTTCTATGTTTACTACTCAGCACTTTTCAATGAATATTCATACTTATGTTGTAGCATGCATTATGTTATATAAAGCTGTTATTGGTACTTGTTGATTTTAAATTTTCTCTCCGTAAACAATTGTCTATGGGCAATCAAAAGTTCAATATGCAGACAAGTGTGCATCATAGTGCAAAGAGCTGTGTGAATGGATTGTTTTCTTTTTAGAAATTTCCATTTAGCATTCATTCGTTTGATTTCTGTGTATTATGTAATCAATTCAATTTTACACCTAACTTGAGCCCTTATGTTACTATGGATTATGGGTTATAATGGATTCCCATTGTCATGCTTAGTGGAAGGCAATTGCACATACAAGCTCAATTCTTGCTGTCTTGGGATTCTCCTTTATTTTAATCTGATGTTTATTGGAAGGTCATATTAAGTCAGTTGAGATAAGTTCAATCCCTGAGCTATGTCAGTCAGTAGTTTTCAGTTTGAGTTCATTGGAAATTGCACATGTATCGTAGTGCTTTCAGGGGATGGCTTAATAGAGTCATATTCAGCACAGCACCTTAATGATGAGCTCAGTTCCTGTACGGTCAGAACAATGGTGCACATACACATGGGCTGTAATTTTGCCTACCTATCTAATGGTTTTTAGTCTCATGTTCAATGGAAGGAAAATAATCAGCATTACGAGTTCTTCTGTCAGTATGATGCTTAGTCAATGACAAATATTTATATGCTTACATGAGTTTATTTCATATAGAAGGGTGATGTTAATTTAACAAATATCATCGGTTTTAATGCCTGCAGCGTGTTTCTGAGTCTCAGCAACATTAGATTGTTGCTTCACGTGGAAGGTAATTATTGATCATGTCAGGAATTCGATTTGTTGGCAACTATTAATTAGTAGCGATGCATTTATTACCTTTCATATATCATTTCTAAACTAAAATAGTTATCTTTGTTCAACTGAATTCAAATAGCTAATAAGAAATTTAGCCCTAAATTTTTTATTTGCTCTAATTGCATTACTTTTACTTTTCATTCCTGTGATCTCAGATTGACCCTGTGAAATACAAGAACACATTTACTGGCATGAACATGGTCATAAAAGACCAAGGAATTAAGGGGTTATTCAAGGGTTGGGCTCCAACTATGGTGGATTACACTGCACAAGGTGCGTTCAAATATGGGTTCTATGAGTTCTTCAAAAAGTACTATTTGGACATTGCAGGAGCCAAGTATGCTGCCAAGTACAAGACATTGATCTACCTTGTAGCTTCGGCTCCTGCAAAGGTCATTGCTCATCTTGCCCTCTGTCCCATGGAGGCCATTAAAATGAGGATGCAAACACAACCTGGATTTGCCAGATGGCCTGCAATGATGAATATGCTCCCTCCTGCTTTTTTTCTAACCCAACTGTATTTATTTCTGTGTGGATTGCAGTTTGTAAAAGGGCATTGGTCCGCTATGGGGACGCGAAATTCCTTGTAAGTTTATCTTCCATTCTTTGCAATCTGCAGCCGCATGAATCTACCAAGCCCATGTCTCTGTCTGCCAAGTTTTACATAATATATTTAGATTTGGAATTTTTTAAACTGTATTATCTTCTTTTTCTGTTGAGGGTTTGTGTCCAGGGAAGAAAGGTATGCTAAAACATATGTGATATTTATAGGTATACTGTCCTGTAGCTGCCAAATTGGTCACTACAACTTCTATAATTATGTAATAGCAAGCAACGAACAAAGTTAAACAGAAATTTATAAACTGTAGAGGATAAAGAAAAAGATGAAAACCCTTTTCACTAGAAAATGTTAATCCAATTGTAAAGATTGAGATTCGCTTCTTTTTTGGTATTTAAGGCAAAAAGAGTCACACGTGTTTATGTTCTCTTCATCTTCTTGGTTGGCAGCAAAACCTATTATATGGGTTTTAGAACTATGACAATTGATTTCTGTCTCTCTAATCTGTCTGGTTTGTGCTTACAATTTGTATTGGGCTCGAACTGCAACTTGGCTTGTACTATAAAAGAAAGGTTAAAAGAAGATTGGGCAGCTTGAGATTTCTCTGATTTAGCTTGATTACCTTCTTACAGGACAAGGACTAGTTACAGAGAAAGCAAATAAGTAGCTTTTTCTTCCATTGTATAGCCTGAAGATTAAAACAGAAGATATTTATCCAATGCCTCGAAGCATTCGAGTATCAGGTAAGCATCTGATCTGAAAAGTCTGAACAAATTTTAGCATGCAAAAATTGCCATCAGTGTAATTGAACTTTCCTGTCTAGTGAATGATTGTTGTATTTTACTCTTTTCTCTGTGCTATTCGATCTCTTTAGTTTCCGTTGTCAAGAGGTTTATAGACTAAATTATAGTATTTGCGCTTTCATTTTATGCAGTTCTCGAGTCTGTAAATCTGCCTTCCGAGGCAACACGTGAGAACAGTAAATTCTTAATTCCGGCTTCATGTTCTGTGGATGCATATTTTGGTGTTTCAAGTTTCAAGAGTACTTTTATTCACAAATGACAAGACGAGGTTTAATTTTTACTATCCGAAATAAATACTCTAAACTCTATTGAGTAAGTTTACTCTGTTTTTTTGTTAAAGGATCTTAACTTGAATGATTTGGTGAGCAATTTGTTTATCTACCTAGCTGAGTGAGTTCAAGTCTCAAAAGATATGTTGTAATTGACCTCTATCTGGCATTTATGAAATAGTTTTACCAGATGCAATAGTGATAGCCGATCTTTAGAAATTAACCTTTGTCCAAAACTTCTGAATTCTCATTCCAGTTTGAGACCAAAAAAAAAGAGTCCACTCTGTTTCTTTTCCATTCTTTGTTTAATCTGCAATAGTGAACTCCTCTGCTCTCTGCCTTTCTACTTTGGAAAGCCGGACACCATATTACTAAAGGGGATGCATTTATCACACTCTTCATCTTCCGTGGATACATGCTAAGTCACCATTACACCAAAAAAACCTTCTTCGTACCTCCCCATACAAGTAAAGCAAGTGCGTGAGATTCAGTTGCTGCAGCTAGCTTATCACAAGCATTTTTAAAGACTATCGTTTATACTGATAAGCATTTTTAAAGACTATTGTTTGTGCTGAACATTAAATAGCTGTACAATCTATAATTGAAAATTTTATCAATTTTAGTATACAAGGTGGAGACATCTCTGCTCATAATGTTAGAGGTGGGGAATCGATTTATGGATTGAATTTTGAGGATGAAAATTTTCTCTTGAAGCATGCACGAAAATGTATGTTGTCAATGGCCAACTCTGGACCTAATACCAATGGCTCACAGTTTTTTATCACTATGGCACGGACCTCTCATCTGGATGGAAAACATGTGGTATTTGGAAAGGTAATAAAAGGCAGAGGAGTTATAAGGGCAATTGAGCAGGCCCCTGTTGGAAACAATGATTGTCCCTTGAGTGATGTTATAATTGCTGTGGTTCCCTTTTATCTTGGTTTATCTCCATGGATTGGTTTAGTAGTCTTTTCTACATGAAATTATTTTTGACTTTATTCATATTATTGCCGTTGATAATTTGTTGATGTTGTTGGTGATGCGTGTAGCATGGCAGCTCTTTGCTGCTGCTGTTTGCTTGAGGAGTGCTGCCCGTGATATGGTATAAATGGATATGAGGGCATCAATATATTTGAAAACATGCAATGATTTGCGAGAGTAAGATCTGGGCCATCCAGTTTGAAGCTTTTCCCCGTTGTTCTGTTTCTTGACTCTGCCAAACAGGATTAAGAGCGAGAAGGTATTAATGTGGACAGACAGATGTTGAAGTAGTATTTTCCATGTTGCACTAGTAGTAGACCGTTTGACATTTCCATCATCAATAGCTGAAATGGGTTGGTTTTATATTGTAAAAATCTATTGTATTATTGCTTGAAAACTGCCGCAGAGCCGAGATGTTAGTTCATTACTCTATATATTCAGTATATGTAACATGAGCTTTTCGGTTTTACTTTACATTCTAGATTTGGAACCATGCGACGGGATATTTATAAGAGAATTTTCTTAGGAATTATTAATATCCTTTCTCTTTGGTGAGCACTTCTTTTTGTTTAAGGCATACTATTTAAATAGATGCCTGATTGGAGGCCCGAATGTGTGTTTTATTAGTTGCAAAATGTGGCAGAACTTCAACTATTTGGCTCATTACTGTCTATTTATTTTATGTAACATGATGCCTTTGGATTTTATAGTGCATGCTAGAATTGGCACAATGCTATTGGATATCCTTTTACGAATTTCCTCTTAAGCATCATAAATAATCTTTCTGTTTGGTTAATGCCTCACTATGCTAAAGAGGATGTCATTTGAGTAGATGCCTGATTGTTAACCTGAATTTGTGATTTTGTAAATGTGTCTGGCACCCTTTTGTTATGTTAACTTACATGAAGCAGTCGTTCGAGTATGGCTGTGACATCCATCATTTAAGACGATTAGCTCTCGTGACTCCACTGAGTAGATTTTTGTTATCTGTATTTCCCATTCATAATATCATTGGATTATTCAAAATATAAAATGAATCCGTGCATTTGATTGTCATGCATTTGGTGCTCAACCAAGAGTTTATCAACCATGTTTTAGAATGCTTAATTGAAGTTTGAACATTATCTACGTCAGCTAACAAGGAAGTTGGAATAATACTTACAGCTTCTCATTGATTTGTCATGTTGTATAATGCAAAGGTATAAGTTTATATACATCAACTATAATGCAAAGGTACAAATTATCTCTTTGATTGCTTCCTGCTATTGTGTATCTTGTTTGATCAGAGCTAGGTTAGTTCTAATTTACTTGAACTTCCTTCTGTATTTTATGCTTCACAAAATTTCAATCCTTCACAAAACATTTCACATGTAATGCTTGGAATGAGGTTCATTGTTACTACAACTACTATTGTTGACAGTATCCTCTTGTTTATCGATTTGCTGGAGTGGCTGAACTTGACTCTCAATTCTTAATTTTGCAGAATGGGAATTACAGGATGGCCTTAAGAAAATACAGGAAGGCTATGCACTATCTTGATCATTGTTGGGGCAATGAAGAGCTTGATGAGGGTATTATTTATAATTCCACTATTTTTGTTTTGTTATTAGCTGTTGAGCATGTAGCAAAATTGATCTTAATGTGCCTGTGAAACAATTGAGTCAAACATTCTTATCTGAGTGTGCATATATCTCAAGTACTCATCTAGATGATACTTCAGGCTATGAGTGTTTTTGAGGGCCGATATTGTTATGTGGAATTATTTCACATTATTTCATATCAATGGCTTGCCATTATTTAGAATACAGTCATAGCTTCACATATGATGCCTTGATTTCTTCCATGACTGATGAATTTCAGTGCTTTGAAGTGATATTTAGTTGGAATTCCATGGCAGGGCTAACAAGTTAGTTTTATGGGTTGACAGAAAAAAGCCACAGATTACAGAAGATAAAGTCACAAATCCTGACAAATAGTTCTGTAAGTCTTCTTTCGGAGTTTTTTTAATTTTTGGTGCGTTCAAATGTCAGCTTGCTACTTAAGTGACTGCTTGAATTTTGCAGCACACCTGTTGAAGTCGGTGTCAGTTTTACAGGAGGATACATCGCTGGGATATTCTGTGCTGTCATTTCTCACCCTGCAGACAACCTGCCCTCCTTCCTCAATAATTCTAAGGGCGCTGCTGTGGCTGAGGTGGGAGAGTATTCATTGACGTGTATCAATGCAAAGCTTGATTCAGAGGATTTCAACTTTAAATTTTATGGTTTCTGAACTTTAACTTTATGGTTTCTGTATTTGCCATGTAGAGAGTATCAATACAAAACATTAAATGAGTAGTTCCTGTACATATAGGCTTCCATTAATGCTTGTATTAAGTGACTAATTGTGCTGTTTGTTCCTATATCCATTTTCATATATTTGCATTCTGATAGCAAGCCTTTTTCATATTGTCTCAACTCAAAGATAATCCCATCCCCATTCTCACCATATCTTTGAATGGTCTACACCTATTATTTACAAATTCCAGCCATTGTGATATTATTAAATGTAAAGGGTGCGAATTGCCAAAACAATTTAACATGCAAATAAACTCTTCTTTTTCTAACTTGTTTGATATGGTATGAAATCTTATGTTCGTGTCCACATGGAGAATTGTATGGTGTCAATATCACAATTTGTATTTTAAAATAATCTTTAACTCGTAAAGTCTTCTAAGTAATTTTATGTCAATAGTTCAGCCCTGCCTACGAGTGCCCAAACTCAATTAAACCTCGAATCTTATTTTTTTGGAAATCAAATATTTCTACTCTTCCCCTAGTTCTTCACCACGCTCAGCAAATCACTCTCGTGCATTTCCAAACCAAAAAGAAGAGAAAAAAAAAAAAAAATCATAATAATAATAATAATAAAATAAATAAATAAAATATCAATAAATAAATAGAAATAAAATAAAATAAAGATATACTTAAAATTAAAATAAAATAGATACAAAAAAATCTTTATTGCAAAAATAAGAATACAATAACTAAACAAATAAATCAATAGAACAAAATAGAACAAAGATTAATAAATAAATAAATAAAATGAAAAAAAAAAAAATACATAAATTACAACTTTATCATATTAAATTAAAAATTAAAATTTTTATTGCAATAAATATAAATATTCAAAATTCAAATTAACTATTTCAAAAATATGTTTTCAGATATGGTCTTATCACTTCTACCGTTCTTGTTATGGTTTCAGCTCCTTCTTGTTATATCATTTTCAAAGCTTCAACTCTTGCTCACAACATCTTCAGAAATGTTTTCCACACTACTCATACCATGTAGCTCAATCCACCAACAGGTGTCTCTCCATGTAGCTCAATGCAGACTCCTCCAATCCACCAACATGTCTCTCTCCATGTTTTATGATTCGGTTAAGATAACAAAAACATTGTGTTGAATCAAATCTACCATATCTATCCTAAGGAGATTTCATTCCTTTTATCGCCGTTTATTTATTTTCTTTCATTTCCATTTGGATTGAGCACATTTGCATTCATAGCCTGCTCACGTTTCGTTCCGACAGTTCATTTCTTTCCCTATAATTTCCTTTCAAATCATTTTCCGTTTTAATATTCCTGTGGGTTAAACAAAGGCACAGAATACTCATTAACAGTTAACTCCTTCACCAAATCCATTTCAAAGCTGACCTATAATCTAATTCAACTCCCCTCTCACAGATATTTATACTTATGGCACAAACTGCCCTCGCAAAAACGTTTCGCCTGGCTGTGAAACCGAAGATACACCGTTCCTCTCCTTTCGTTCCTTGCGCTATAGACGGCAATTGCTAGTAAGTATTAAGTTGTTGTTGTTATATGTTTAGTATTTGTATAATGTGATTTTCACTTCATTTTTTATGTGAATCATTTAATTTTTGAAAAGAATTATTATTATTATTATTATTGACATAAAAATAATAAAAAAAAAATCTAATTTTAATATTTTTTTGTTAATTTTTTCATATAAAAATGGTTTATTTGACATGTCACTTTTAGCAAAAAGGTCTCAAAATGTGTACTTTTTATGTTATATCTATATTCAAAATGTTTATTTGTATTTTTATAAAAGATCGAAACTTTAAAATTTTGACTTTTTTTTAACACTGCAAAAAATCAAAGAACTAACATTTTACCAAAAAAAATTGAAAAAAAAAAAACAAAAAAACACAAACCTGAAAAACACTTAAAAAAATATGTAAGTGAAGAAGAAGATGAGTACTTCAAAATTTGTTAAATTTAGAAAACAATTATTAGCATTTAATACATTAGAAAATTTAAAGAAAAAAATAAGTCTTCTAAAAAAAGGGGATGATGCTCGCATCAACACTTTTCAAAATCAACATAAAAATCACTAACATTTTAAAAATAATGTTTATACTTCGCACATAAGAAAATTTAATATGTCAAAAATATGCTAAAAAAAATTAAGAGTATTATGATTCGGCACTTTTCAAAATCAAATGATTTTTTGCTACCTAAAAAAAGCGGGTACTCGTTTCCGTTCTCGTTTCAAAGTTTATGTTGTTTCAAATTTGTGAGCAACCTTTAATTGGATTAATGGGTTACCTAGCATTTATGTAAGGTTGAGGAAGTTGTAATGGAGAATTCATTAATTCTAGTATGGTCTAAGGGAAATTAGTGTACATTAGTCTTATTCATGATTAAACTACATGAAGGTTATGACCTATCAGTTTCTATACAAGTTTTCTTCTTATACGTGGGGTTTCCCTGTTATGGTTTGGGTGGTGATCATGTCAAGATTGGGGTCTCTACATTCTGCCAAACCTTGGCCTTAAATTCCCTACAATATGACATTTCGAGCATTGAGAATTAGGCCATAATTTTTGGTATTTAAAATGTCCTTTGGGATATGATTTTATAGCCTAGGTTACCTTTCCCGACTTTGTAAGACAAACCATAATTACAAACTTTAAAAGAAATAACGTAAAGGTCTTTATGGCCTCATATGTGTTATTTTTCCATGCCTTTTTTCTAGTTACATATATTAATATATGTATATGTAGGTGGGTCTATTGCAAACCTTTTATTTCACTAAGAGCAAGCTCATATCCAGACTTTATCTCTCACTGATAGAGAGTTCAAAACCTTGAATTTTCATGTCTAAATTTCTTGATTCTGTTAAACCATTTGAAAAATTCCATGTACAAGCCTTAGATATGGTGAATTTAGGTTTTAAAGCCTTCCAATGAAGCCCCATATACATTAGAAAGTTGAGTCTTCGGGCTCTGTCACCTATCTAATTAGCTTAATGTCATCCTCCTGATGCCTTTGTAAAGAGAATTATAACATGCATGTAGCCTTGCACCCATTGGGAGAAAGCACCATGTGCTATGAGGAGGGTGATAAACCTCCACATTTAGCTTCTTTTTTTTGTTAAGGAAAATTGTGTCGTTGGGGAAGATATTCCTTCCTTAGAACCATGCCATTTATAGTACATGATCTCCCATGCAATAAACCATGAGAATAAGAATTGCATCAAATACTGAGATGAGGAGGAAGACTTGAGTTTCTCATTCATTTTTGTTGATTTCTTGAAAACAATAAACTAAGGGAGAGTGTCCTTCTTAGTTCTGCATATATAAACACTTGGGTTTTGTGGGAGTAACACATAACCCATCAATCAATCACTAGTTTCACAATAGGTTTTGAACCAATCTTTATGGCGATAGAAGAAGCTACTGTCAGGTATTGAGACATGACTTTCACTCTTCATCATGGTTTAGGAGCAGGAAAAATGAACCCCAGTGAAGTTGGGTGATGATACTGCATATCTATGAAAGAAGTGGGCCCCATTTCATTCTAAAGACTAATTTTTGAGTTGAAAAATCTTTTATTTAATCTTGGTTCGAACAAAAATCTCCTTTTAGTTTCTTCTATGATATATTTTCAATATATAGTTGCATTTGAAGGACAACAATGCATTATCGGTGATTGTAGTCTAGCAACTCAATGGACTTTGGATAGAGGTGTGTAGGATGGTGACCTTTATAAGGTGCTTGTTGATACTATGCCACTTCTATGTACAAACAAGAACTAGGTTGGCCCTCAAGAGGATTATGCAAAGCATGCATGAAGAAATTCCATGAAGATAGGTTCAAAACCTATTATGAAATCAGTCCATGAAATGCCACAAATGCATAAGCCATATGTCAGGATTTGGTGTAAGTTAGTTATTTCAAGAGGCCCTTGTCAGGTCTCTCCTTAGTGGATAAGGATAGGGGCATTAGGAAATCTTGCATAGGTGTAGTTTGTCTCATCTTGTCTTAGTAACAAGTTTCATAGATTAATTTTCAACAATTTATATATAAGGCTAAGTGATCTTATTCTTAAAAAAATGACTAAAAGTAAGATTTGTAATATTCATTGATAAATATATCATCCCTAAGAATATAATCTAACAGTGAGCTTGAGATCTCAACCCTTACATTTGAGTGATAGGCTTCAAGACCTCCTTATGAGGCTAACAATTGTTACATATAGTTGTATCAGAGAGAAAGTATGAGGATGAAGACTTGAGGACCTTCCTCATTCATTGGTGTTCCCCAGTTGCTTGAAAATAATATACCAAGAGGGAGTGTCCATCTTTCTTTTGCATATTTAGACCCTTGGTTTCCTTGGGAGTAATACTTAACCCATCAAACTCACTAAAAAATTCAAGTATTATTTTTCCATCTCATTCTCAATTTTGAATTATCCAATGAGAAAATAGATAATTTAATGGGTAAATGGGAGGTTTCCTAGCACTATTCTTGGATATAGCATCACTGGAGATTTTTTTCTTATATTTGGATTGAATTTCTTTGTGATGAACTATTTTAAAATTTTATGTGAAGTTTGAAGCCATCATGGAATCCCCGCAAAGAAGGTGGGATTTATGTCTATTCTTTTCCTTCATCATTCGGAAAGAACACAGCTTTTGAGGGTAATTTTCCAAACACAAGCTTTTCACCTGTAAATAGAACGAAATTTTTGTATTGTTGTTTGGCACAATCTCACATACCTTATCCTAATCAAGGGGCACTAATTCTTCCTAGGAAACAAAATTTTCTAACATGTAGAGGAATCTCAGTAAAGCCCTAAGTTGCAGTAAATTCCATAACTCTTGTATGAGTTTTTTTTCTATTATGGGAAGCCTTCTCACTTCCTCCATGTTGATCAACCATGTCAAGGCCACAAATATAAATCACATTGTCATGTGAATATTGGATATCTATTACCATCATATATGTGCCCTTATTGCAATAGGTAAACAATCATAACAATGTGAATGAGAGTGATATTGAACACAAACTTCAAAATCTAACACAAAATCAGTATGGATGCATATGTGAGGTGTTTTAATATATGTGCTCTTGCCTCAATGATTTAAAAACACGGGTATTCCCTAGCATATTTTTCCTGGAACATGTCGTATCCTTTCACAAATTTGCATATTCTAGCTCAATATAATGCCTCAATTGTAGTTCCCATTTACACCAAGATCTACAATAGAATGTTGGTAATAAATTATCTCCAACATTCCTTTAGCTCTTTTTCCATTGTTGAATCATGAAATACTATGTTTTTTTTCTATAACCATAATTTAAATGTGCTTTCACAACTAGAAAACTCCTTTTTTTGACTTAATTTGATCAAACCTCAAAATATACCCATATAATTTCAGGTTAAGTTTCCTCAAGCAATGTTGTTGCATACTGCTTTTCACATGCTATAATAATTTTATTTTTATTTTTATTTTTTATTTATTTTTTATTTTTATTTTTTTATTTTTTAATATGGATATGATAGATAGGAAGATCCTTAGATCTGCCAAATGGAACATGCCCTAATAAAAAATATATATTCATTGTCTGGTATAATAAGTTTCTCTAAAGATTTATATTATTCGGATAGATTTTGTCTCCTCGCAACCATTAACTAATCCATCACTAAACCCCTTTTAAGCATTATAGAGTTTATTCTACGGTTGGGAATATTCCTGAGCAACTTACATGCTATTTTTTCCCAATATTAAATCAATTCCTCTTCCAAATCTGAATTTAAAAATTTCTCTTTGATGAAAAATTCATCATTACCACTATGTAGATTATGAATCACCATTGTTTATAGCAACTTGTTCACCCTCAATACCAACATCAAAAAATCCTTCAACTTGTTGAGAATTTGCTTCGTTTGATGTGTGATTTGGATCAACAATTGCCTCTTCATCTTCATTATCTAAGACTATTTTTTCTATTTCTTCATCTGAATTAAGAGTGCCTACTTCATTTCTTTTTCCTGATGTTATATCTGAAACAACAACATTAGATGCTTCCACACTTAGAATTACAGGTTTCCTCTTAGTTTCTGGGAATTCATCTACACTTCTACTCTCAACTCCAAAATAATCAAGACTTTCAACCATCATTGTACTAGTTTCCTGACTATCTTGACATCCATACACTACATCATGTACACCCGGAGATTTTGGGATATGAGCAATTGGAATATGTTCAATTTATGGATGTATATTTTCACTTCCAGTTTCAATTCCCAAACCACAAGAAATTTTCCCTATAGTAGAAAAAAATACAACACCATCTTGACATTTAGAATCTGAACTCCTTAGCAGTGACTCACCACCTTCCTCATATTATGTGGGGTCCACCTCAAATTTATTTTGAATAATGAAATCTATGAATCTGAACCTATTGCCTTCAATATTTTTAGTCTCTTGAGTCACTTCTACTGTGACTTCAGTCACTTGAGATTCTCAATATTTTTGTTCACTAATGCAATTCACTGTCAAGATGCTTTGATAGTCAACATCTTCTAGAGGTATAGTTATTTTTATTATTTTTATTATCAACCAAACCATGTCCAAGATGATCATTAACTTCATTTAAGTTACACAACTGATGAATAAATTTCTCCTCTAATGCTTGGGCCATAACTACATCTTGATCCCCTACCTGAGCTCGACCATTATCAGTCCACCAGCCAAAATGGACTCCCTAAAAATGTTCTGCAGAAATATATATGAAATTACAATTCTCAATATGTTGCAATAATGGAATATAATCTAACCTATCTAGTCCTTCCCTCCACCTTACTTAAAGCAAATGGTTCTGATGAAAATTTTCATCCATTTCCTCAACTATATCATCCACGTATTCATCCCTTAGAATGTTATCTTCATGGTCCTCCATAATTGTATCAGATAAATGACATAGGAGCAACACCTTCTTCTCCTCCATCCTCCTATCACAATCACCATCTTGATTAACCTCTTTAACATTGTCTTCACTATTATGACCCTATCAGCTTCTTTATCTTCTATAACAATACCATCATATTCTCTAAGCTCAATTCGGAAAGTCATTTCAACAACATCTAAACCATGCAGAATGGTAGCTTCTTCAACTACATGCATGTCTCCAATCCATGTTCCACTACAGGGTGAGCCTCTACATTTCTATCCATTGTTGTATCCATATCATGTTCCATGCTCCCATTTTGATTTTCTTCTTGACCCCTTGTTGTCTCAGATGTAACATGTGTACTATGCCCTTAATTTTGAGCTAAAAAGACATTTGTTGCTCTCTCATCTCTGTATTTTGACCAAACCTTGGTTCTGGTTCTTCACCATTATAAGGAAATTTCATTTGATCTTGTGTCCTTTCAACTACAACTAGAGACTTTTGTTTATTTATACCTTCAGCCTTATAAAATTGTTGTCTAGAGTTAGCAGCTCATATTAAAACCTCCAAAGACTTCAATATAATATTTACAAGTTTAGGGACTTCTTGATGATCCAATTCAATCACCTGAAGTGTACTTGTTATAACTTGAACCATCCCAACATCAATAATTTTTTTTGCCATATCAATAAATTATCACGATGTTGTCATGTTTCTAGGTAAATGTTTTGAAAGAAGTGAAGCCACTAAATCAACAAAATAAAGTAGATTCCTATTAGGAAGCCTCACATGATTTAAAAATTTTCTTTCAAAATTTGCATCTACTGGCAGTGCCCTCACAATCTCACCAACTACTCATTTTCTTCCTTCCCTGGATTTACAACATAAAACAACCAAAAACCAAGAAGCGTTTTTTACTACTTTTATCTCCATTGATAATCATTTTCTTTCAATGTATCAAGATTGCATTGGATAAGCCTACACAACACATGATACAAAAACCCATGATGCTTGATCTGATATGGGAAAACTAGTTATTGCTATGGTAACTCCCTCACCGGTATTAAAAATGTGTGATTAGGATAGTCTCAATTTAACCACTTGTGATGGGGTTTATGTGTCTTAATTATGAGTTAATTGACTTTTAAAAACTCATGTACAACAAATTAAATACAGAGAAATAACTCACAACAATCACATAACACAATGGATGATAATAGTGTTCAACCCTCATGGGCTACATCTCCATGGACCTGCTTTAACTAGCTAGGCCCTCTTGATATTAAGAGTCAAATTTATGATTACAAACACTTGTATTTATCCAATGGATTTTCAATGTACTCCATTGGCTTCAAAACACTCCAATACCCCAAAAATGACTATTCAATCTTTGAAATTGGTTTCTAGCTGATCTAGGCTTGACCTCCCATCATGGTGGCCATGGGCTTGTTTAACATCCAAAGTGATAAAAACACTTTTCAGAAGTGCTCCAACGGCTCTTTAAACTGTACCACTATGTTCAAAACATCAAATACATCCCAAAATGACTATTCATTCACTCCATTTTGCCTTCAGCTGATCTGGGCATGGCCTTCCTTCCTGGTGGCCCTAAGCTTAAAAATTCTTCAAGGTGACAAATACTTCTGTAGAATTTGTCTTCTGCCTCTACAACCTGTTCCAGCTGATCTTAGTGTTACAAGCCAATTTTCTAGGAATGACTATTCCTGAGCCAAAATTGGTCGAAAATTGCTAGACAGGCCTCCTTAAATTTTCCCCTAGATTTTGCCCAACTGGCGTATCCAATTGTGACACTTGTCACATTCCCATTGGGAAAAAACTGAATAATATTCCCTGCATGCTGACTGGGCTTCCATGTCATCAGCATGTACATGTTCTGCATTTTTTGTTTTAAATTCTGTTCTGAACGACGATCGACAAACCATAACTTCTTCATCCGAACTCGGTTTTCGACGAAACGAGTTGCGTTGGATTCCTGGGGATGGGTTGGTTGCTCTCATTCTAGTTTGGTGCAATTCTGAGCACTTTGAATTTTTGGACAAATTTTGCCCCTAATTCATATTTCGATCAATCCTTTCCACTGACATGCTTTTGGACCCACAAAAGTTGGTTATCTCATGAGAGCTGAATAATATTTTGTTTCCCAAATTCTATCATCTTGATTATACTTGGAAAAATCGTCATGACAACCACTTGGGTTCACTAACATGCCTTGCCTTACAAATGGCTTGGCTCTTCAACCAATGTTCTCCTTTTTTTGCTGACCCAATCCAACATTTGCTGGCTGATATAACAATTTTTTGTACCAAATTGATTCCTCTGTGCTTGGGAAACTAACTGGTTGCCTTCCCACTGAGAATCAGGTTCCTCCTTTGCACAAACATGCATTCGATGCAAGCTTCTCCTTGGAAACCACTTTTCCAAATTAAGCCCATTTGAGTGAACTACAACAATGAGTTCCAACATCAGTAATAACAAGAAAATAAATGACCATTATTTTAGCTCCACGGTTTCAAATTCCACATCTAGAAGAATGCATTCGCCATCTCCTTCTCTTCTTGGCGTCAACACATAAAATGGTCTACAATGGATGCAAACTTTTTGGCTGAAAATTCTTTGACATCTTGTTTGTCATTCCATCATCCTCCATTTTTACATGTTGCTTATGCCATGGATTTGAGAATTAAGACTAGAAATGAGCCTCTTGCTCAAGAGTGGACCTTCAAAAATCTTGCAACATTGTGTCACAAACACAACCATCAATCTGAAAAACACATCATGCAAGAAACATAACTTGACGACATATCCTCTTGCTCCTTCAAAGCAAGAAATTTCACATCATGTGAACATCGCCATGTACTCTCACATATTTGTGTCAAAGTTCATCGACCAAACACAAGTCGACAAAAATTATTTATTTATTTAATTATTTTATTTTTTTAATAAAATAAAAATAAAAATTTATTATTATTATTATTATAATTATTATTTGGATTTTAAATCTAGTTTTAGTTTTATTTATTAATGTTTTTATTTTTATTTATTAAATCCTTTATTTTTATTTTATTTTTATGTGTATTTTAATTCTAGTTTTCAGTTTTATTTATTTATGAATGTATTTTTATTGACTAAATCTTTTTTATTTTTATTATTTATATTTTTTTGTTTTAGGTATAATTTAAAATAAAAATAATTTATTTTATTTTTAATTCTAGTTTTTAATTATTAATTTATTTATACATTAAATCTTTTATTTTTATTTTTATTTTGATTTTGATTTTATTTTGATTTTTATTTGTATTTGTATTTTTATTTATTGACTATATCCTTTTTATTTTTAATTATTTATATTTTTTTGTTTTAGGTATAATTTAAAATAAAAATAATTTATTTTAATTTAATTTAATTTTTAATTGTATTTTAATTCTAGTTTTTAATTATTAATTTAATTATACATTAAATCATTTATTTTTATTTATTGACTATATTCCTTTTTATTTTTATTTATTGATCATATTCTTTTATGTTTTCTGTAATTATTTATAATTTTGTTTTAGGTATAATTTAAAATAAAAAATAAAAAAAAATAATTCATTTTTTTTTTTTTAAATTCTAGTTTTCAATTGTATTTATTTATTAATTTATTTATACATTATATCCTTTATTTTTATTTTTTGATTTTATTTGTTATTTGTTATTTTTATTTTTAGATTTTTTATTTAGTTATAATTTTACTTTTGACTTTTACTGGATTCATGATATAGTTAGTTTATCCTTTTTATATTTTTTTTATTATTTTATTTTATTTATTTATTTATTTATTTATTTATTTATTATTATTATTATTATTATTATTATTTATTTAGTTTATTTGGACCATTTTACTCTTATAAGGTTGGGTTAATTTTTGTTTTTGTTTCTTAATCTTAATTTTGGACCGTCGTCGGGTTTTGACTCGTTACTTTCCTCGCAGTAACATGTACACGATCGCCCAATTTTCATTATCCCGATGTGATGAACCGCGCCTGGTAGTTTGAAACGCATTTCCGTCCAAATTTTATGTGATGTCTCGAAGAGTTATAATTAAAACATGCCTCTTCAAACGACTGACTCTCAAGTCAAGCATAAGAATGTGTAATGATTTGACAATTCTTTTCCCAAAACAAAATGAATTTCACATTTCATGAAACACTTCGTCAACATCTCCTTTTCATCTTTGGAGAAAAAATCAACTCTTCCAAGTTGATATGACATGCATGTAACACATAATCGACTAACACAAGTTGAGACTCATTCATCTTCAAATGATATACACTCTCAAGTTGACAACATACATGTTAAACAAAGAAATCGACCAACACAAGTCAATTACCCATGCATGTTCAAGTAAAATGAAACCATCAAAATTCCACTTTTCATGCACACAAACTCTCATGCATGTATACAATTCTTCAACTCTCTTACAAGTACAATCATAAGTACAAGAACCCCATTCAAATGTACATGTACTTAAAAAGATGAAATGAAGAAATTTTGCTGCAATAAAGTGAGTCAACATACTCCTCTTTCAAACACATTCTTGGCGTAAACATGAAATATGAATTCAATTGGAAAAGAATTCATCAATCATCAAAATACATGCAAAACTTTAATTGGATAAGAAATCTAACCATCTCTTACCAAACCATTTCAATGGCTTCTTTTAGTTGCACATCATCATGTGAATCATCTTGACCCACATCAATTATGGAATCCTCTTTCCCATTCTTGTCATTATCTTTCTCCACATTCTTCAAAAGTCATGGATGACTTGTTGGATACAAAGTCCAACACTTGTATACAAGATGACCTTGCTTATGGTAATGAGTGCAAAACGATTTCATCTTCTTTTCAACATGGTTTTCTTTGTCCAATAGACCTTTGGCTTCCCGCCTCCTTTGCTTTGAAAGTTTCTTCTGCATGGCTATATTCTTCCAACATCTTGAAACATTATGATTATCCAAACCACAAAAGGAACATGCAAACTTTCTCCAAATCTTATGTGAGAATTTTTCATGTTTATCATAATCAAAAACAACTTGATTAGAAGTAGATTTATACCTTGAACATTCACCTTTGTCGCCTTCTTGAGGGGGTGAATTTGATGAGGTAATGGCTCTCTTTGGAATAACATCAATGCATTCAATGACTTTATAGCTTTCAATATCCTCTCGTTCGCCATTCTCATTAGCTGCATGATTATGAGCACCTTCTTGCAAAGTGGGTGTAAAAATTTTTCATTCCACATGAACACAATCTTCACAAGCTTGAGGTAATGAACATGAAATGAAATTCCTTCTTTGAACACCTTCATGTGCCTCCTTGTCTTTAGAGCTTTCTCCATCATGTTTTCCATAACCAAGACCCAAATACTTAGGCCTTTCCTCAACAACAATTGGCTCAACTATGCCTTGTGCATGTTTGCCCAATCCTTTGCCTTCATAGCCCATCTTCATCAATAATTTAGACCCTATTCCTCTAGTGTGTCTTTCAAACGCACCTACACATTCATTTTGAGAGTAAATTGAAGATAAACTTGAATCACGTACCTCTTTTGGAGGATAAGCTGTCAAGGCTTCTTCCTCACCGGCGGGAGTTGAGTCTCCATTCTACATATTTTTCATGTTTTCCATTTGCAATATGGAGCCGAGTCTCCATTCCCATGCATCTTTTTTCAAGAATCTTCGTTTCTCCGGGCTTTTCATGGTAATTTCTAATTGTTTCAATATATTGCTCTACCTTCTTATCTTCATACTTCTTTTCGCATCATTACATTTAATCATGACAGAGCTTCTATAATATCTTCTTTATCAAAGGGTTTTACAAGGAAGATTGACTTGAAACATCACTTAATGAAGCTACCATCACACCTAAAATGAATACAAAGCTTCTTTGTTGTGATTTGAGAATTGAGCTCTCAATATTGACCTTCTCCTTCACACATAAACTTAATACACACAATTAAATTCTCCTTGCACAAATTCAAAAACCAATAGCTAATTCTTCTAGATAACCTTGGCTAAAATGAGCTAAACTTTTGCTCTGATACCAAATTGATATGAATATGGGAAAAATAGTTATTGTTATGCTAGCTGCCTCATTAGTATTAAAAATGTGTGATTAGGATCCTCTCAATTTAACCACTTGTGAAGGGGTTTATGTGTCAAATTTTATGCGTCTTTGATGGTCAAATTATGAGTTAATTAACTTTTAAAAACTCTTGTAAAACAAATGAAATACATAGAAATAACTCATAGCAATCACATAACACAATGGATGATAACGGAGTTCACCCCTCCTGGCCTACATCTCCATTGACCTGCTTTAACTAGCTACACCCTCTTGGGATTAAGAGTCAAATGTTTGATTACAAGCACCTGTATTGATCTAATGGATTTTCAACTTGCTCCATTGGCTTCAGAACACTCAAATACCCCAAAAATGACTATTCAATCTCTAAAATTGGTTTCCAGCTGATCTAGGCTTGACCTCCCATCCTGGTTCCCATGGGATTGTTTAATATCCAAAGTGAGAAAAAAAAAATTAGAAGTGATTCATCGCCTCTGAAAATTGTACCATTGTGCTCAGAACATCAAGTACATCCAAAAATGACTATTCATTCACTATGATTTGGCCTTTAGCTGATCTAGGCATGGCCTTCTTTCCTGGTGGCCCTAGGCTTCAAAATTATTCAAGGTGACAAAAACCTTTGTAGAATTTCTCTTACGCCTCTACAACCTATTCCAATGGATTCAGAGCATGCCAGTCTGTTAGGAATGACTATTCCTGAGCCAAAATTGGTCGAAAATTTCTCAATATAGGCCTCATTAAATTTTCCCCTAGATTCTGCCTCTAAATCTGCAGAAGTTCCAGTTAGCTTCGCGAAAACTAGAAAATCCTCCGAAACTGGAGGAATCTGCTAAAAATCTGCCATTTTTAACTATTGTTTAATTAATGGATAAGCGCGCTTATAATTACGCACTAAGTGCAGTTAACTTGGGCGCTTAAGACTGGGTTATGTGGTGTAGGCACATGGGAGGAGGGTTGGCCCCCTCCTTTCTGCCATCAAATCCACATCAAACCTTAAAATAAATGTTGGACACCTTCCTTTTCAAGGAACAAGCCCATGCCCCATCGGTAAGAGGTGGTGAATGACATGGGGGGAGGTCGTAGGGTCGAGCCCCGAACTCGCCCCTCTATACATGTTTTGCACCATAAAAATTTGCATATAATATGTGCCATATAAATTGCATATAATATGCGCCATATAAACCTTTGAAATTTGGCTTGTGGTTAAATACGTACGCTCCACCAATGTTTAATGAAATGCCACCGTAATCAGAATCTTTGAATACGAAATTAAATCCAATATGCCACTCAGACTTTACATATTATAACATATAATATATGCCATGTAATGCCAACCACATTAATATATTCAACTTTAGAATAATTGTGAATTTGGAATTTAGGTTTAATATATATATATATAAGGTTTGGGAATATATATAAAATAATTCCCAACACATAAATTCATCATCAACCCAAATTAAACCTTGGAGGACATTGGGTAAATTTCACCTTCACAAACCAAACTGGCGAATCTAATTCTGACACTTGTCATAGTCCATTGGGAAAAAACTGAAGAAGATTCCCTGCATGTTGACTGGGCTGTTATGTCATCAACTTGTACCTGTTTTGCAATTTATTTTTTTAAAATTTTCTTGTTCTAAATGACGATTAGCAGACCATAACTTCTTCATCTGAACTTGGTTTTCACCGAAACGAGTTGCGTTGGATTCCTGGCGACGGACTGGCCACTTTCGTTCTGGGTTGGTGCAATTCTAAGCACTTTGAATTTTTGGACAAATTTTGCCCCTAATCCAGATTCAGATCAATGCCCTTTGAGGTATGTTTGTTGGAAGTAAGGCCCACATCGTAGGTGACTCTATGAATCACATTGCAGAACAACAAATTCAAAGAAAATGTTATTTTTTACAACTCTTTAGAACTTTCAAAAACACCATCACTTGTTGTTTTCATTGTCTCATCAATGTTTGACTTCCCTTTATCCTTGGAAGCACCTTCATCAACCTATGTACATACTGTAGGATCTGTACATGTTTCATGCTTACCTGCAAGTGGATGGTGAAGAATGATCTCCAGTAGATGGTATACCACTTGTGTAAATCTTCAAGGAACCTTCTTATGCCCCTTTGTATATTTAACCAAACCATCATGCAGCCTCCCTAATTCCTCATGGACTTTCACATAATCAACATGTGGTATAAGACTCAACATGTTCAATTGCTTTTGTTTTATTTCTATCATTTTCCTTTTCCTTATCTCTCCCCTTTTCCTTGTCCCTTTATTTCTCCTTTAAAATGATATTAAGACTCCCCCCAACAGATTCTAACTGACAAACTAAGGTTGCAATACGTATGAAAATTGAAGGATTTCTGGAAATAGTTGGAGCCATAAATGTCAATAATTTCCAAGGAATGACAAAACCATCATGTTTATTTATAATTCTCATTAGACTCTGTCATATCTCCACTTCCATGTAAATTTGAAGAGTTTGAGGATCCTCAAGCAGGTGATGTATGATGGTTGCCACCACATTGCCAAAACCTGGGAATAGATAGCCTCTAGGAAGAGTGAAAAGGTTAATCAATATTCCCCTTTCAAGAAACTGAATTGATATAAGATGTGACTTTGTTAGCCCATGTTCCAACACGTAACTAAAGGACGACCTATATTGTAGTTGTAGGAACATGATGTTTCCATGAAATTTTAAGCAATATGAAATGCCATTTGATGCTCATCAATAGTCATGAAACCCATTGTCTTTCCTAAAATCGCTGCAAATTGATTCTTATCATGTTTAGAAGTATCTAGGTTCATGATTTTATCTTCTTTTGTAGAGACAGTAGTAGATGAAGTCACATCTTCAGAATCATTGATAAGAGAATTCTCAGCTATTCCTGCTACACCTAGACCATCTAGTGAAATTGGAGGATTGTACTGCAACATGTGATCTAGTACAAGTAATAAAGAAATCACCCATTTAGGAACTAAAATATTTTCACTTGCAACATTTTTAACATTGAATTTCATCAAAATATCTAATGTAATGCTAACAATAATATTGTCTACAACAATTTTATTTTCACTCCCATCTTTTGCTAGACCTAAAGCCAAAATATGAGAAATTATACTTATGGAACCACTATATATTTCAAGACTATCTGGTTTAAAGAGCTTTAACTTCTAAATAAGATGTGAAACTACTCTAAGATGGTATTGACCTCTATTTTGGTTACACAAAGTTACAATCAAATCAATCAAGAGGAGTGATAGTAAATTTGTACTTTGTAACAGTTTCATAGAAGTAGCTAGTATGTGCTCAACTAGGGGAGCTTCAGGAACTATAACTTCAATTTGTGCATTTATCTCACTGGTATCATCTTAGGGGGACTCCACAAAATTATCCAATGATAAGAAACAACTCATGCAAGATCATCGACATAATCTTTCCCAAGATCCTTAGGATGACTGAACGACCACTCCATGGTCATTTCAACATTGTTTGATTCCACATTCCTTAAGGCTTCCCGTGTTCTTTCTCGTGAGAAGCCCATTTCCACAATCAAATAGATTGCAGACTCATCAGGAGGAAGATCCATAAAACATTGATGTTCACTTACATGATCTCCATTATTTCTTTTCACATCACCTACGCCTGAATATATATGATTGATGATAGTTATCAAAAATGTAATCAAAGTTGTGCTACAATAAGAGAACAATGAATGGTTTCATAAATGAATAACAACATCTCATACTTGAGCCTGTAACATGTGGATAAAGACCTCAGGGTCCCTTGGAGCATAGAAAGACCCACCAAAAACAGTTTGAGGTAATAGTCGTGATACAAAGGATGGTGATAAAAGTGTAGAAGAATTGGCCAAGTGTTCCAAAAATCTACAACTTTGTAAGTACTAGGAACCATGAGCTATGCTCTAACTTTTCATACACATGCTGCTTCATGTTTGGTTTCCATAATCAATAGTGAGACTTGTGGAAGTGTCCTCGACAGCTCACTTGTTGCCTTAAATGAAATTAGAAGCTCCTTTATAGTACCATATGCACGAAAATTATTAACCATCTTTGTATTACAATATGCATGCCTTCTGCTATAATAATAAAAATGTGACCATGTCATCCACAACCTTTCCTAGGCACTGAAACATTTGCAAAGAGTGATGACTCCAATCTTGATATATTAGAGTTCCCATTAAAGCTAACACTGCCACGATAAACTTTGGCAAGGGAAGCTGCCAAGCCTTTTGATGTTATGTTGAACATTCTAATGTCAGCTCGTCAACAATTGAGAGCAATTAATCCATTCACAAGAGTGGTAAAAATTGAATGTAAATAACATGCAAATCTGTTTAATATCTCATAGTCAAGGTCAGGAAATTGTTGTTTAGTCTCATAAATTTGGAATGTTTTTCCTAAACTTTTAGGAATTCCTATGTCAATATGTGAAACCTCTGCATCTTGCTCAATAAGAACAAGACAAATTATTGTTCTCCCATATCCTACATAATCCGTTGGACTGCAACATTGTAATGGTTCTCATGGATGTATATTCAAAATGTGTTCAGGTCCAATTCCAGAGTGAGATTTCAGTCCATTCCTTAAAGACACATGATTTATATTTCTAGCCAAACTGTGTTTATATCATTATCGATATCCCTACTTCCAATATTTAATGTTATATATGGGCCTCTAGTATCTCCCCCTACCTCTTTCTTAGGATCCACCTTTGCATCACTAATGAGGGAAAGTTGTGAGAGTAATTTGTAAATCTTTTTAATATCATTTAATAACTCTACATTTTCAGATCCCAAATCAGGCATCATTGTTGTATTTTTTAAAAGGAAAGTTGATAAAGACATAACACTTTCAAGGACTGACATACATCTTAATTATATATTCAATCAGTTTAATCCTTCAACATCTAACAACTTAGTTCTAGCCACAAATTCCAACAAGGAAATTTCCATATTAAGCTTTTCTTTAAGATAAGAACAAATAGTGCTTGTAAGCACAAAAGAGTGCTAAGGAGAGAAGTTCTTAAAAACAACAAAGATATTTTGACCAATTGAAAATGACAAAGGAAGAAGAGGCAAACTACACAAATGAAAAATAACCTCAATGCCCATTTTCTCGATAAATAATTTGCAAGTATCTGAATTTTGAAGCACATTTTCTAAGAGTCATGCACCATTACTAATACAATCTGGAAGAAATACCTTGATATTTGAAGATGAATTTTCAACAGACACTTCAACTGCCTGCTTAGAAGTCTCTTATGTTTATGAACCTCCTTTTTCAATTGAAGTAGTTGCTCTCTTCCAAATCAATCACCATAGGAACAAGATAAAAAGAACCACCAAGCTCTAGAAATAATACACACGATTTTGTACTACATCCCATCTTTGAAATGGTGTTTAAAATTTCAGTCAACATGTCCACACCATCCACTTGAAGAGAAGCAACATGTCGTAATAGTTCATCTCTGCTAGAAGAGATATAACCTTGAATATCACCTTTCAGAGCCCATAAATATGATCTAGAGGTGAAAATATTTACAAAGCATTATAAAGCATTTCAATTTTTGATGGCCTAAAGACCAAGGTTCTTAAGGCACATAACATCCAAACACTATGGAATGCAAGTAATTGCTTCAATAGAAGAAAACACTTCAACTATGATAGAATCTAGAAAAGTATTAGGAAGACCAACAACATTCAGAACAAAAAATCAAGTAGGGTCTTTGTGAATAAGATAACTCATAATTGTTGATCTCAGTGAAAAAAAATCCCACCACCGAAGCTTTTTTCTCTTCTAAATATTGTATGCCATTTTTTTACTTTAGTCGCAAAATTAGATGAATTAATTTATGTTTATTAATAATGAACAAAAAATCAATCTAAAACTACTAAATTAGTAGTTTATATTAAATTAATTATTAACAAAAATAAAATAGATATACAACGACTAAATTAGTCATTTGTAATGATTATTAATGAAATTAAATGAAATGGATATAAACTACTAAATTAGTCGTTTATATAGTGAATATGAAACTACTAAAAAAAGATAAATGACTACTATAAATGATAAATTTGTTATTACAAATGGCAACTGAATTTTGCATATATACGCCTATTAGTATCTAATTTACAATATCTTATAACACGACCAAAATTTAGTCATATTTCTTTGGTCATTAATTGGTTTCAAATGATGACTTAAATTTGCATATATATGACTATTAGTAGCTAATTTGTAGTATCTTATAATGCGACCAACATTTTGGTCATATATCTTTGGTCATTAATTGGTTTTCTCGGGTGATAATGTAGTAGTATATTTTGTCATGTATTTGGTCATTAATTGTGGTAATTAATGACTAAATCATTGACTAAATTAATGACCAAATTTATGACTAATACACTACTGTACGATAAAATTGAGACAACAAATTAACGACTAAGCTAAATACAACTAAAAGTTGGTCGCGTTATAAGATTTTGTAAATTAGCCACTATTGGTCACCGACTGAAAAATGGTCATTAATATGCAAAATTTAGTCATTTTTTTAGTAACTAATTAACCATTTGGTACTAGTATCACCATCTCTCTTTTTTTTCCAGCTATTTTTGTATATTTTGATGCAAATTATGCCAATACTACATGCTCAATGTTTATAGAATGTTGTAAATAACATCAATTATTGATGCACATATATTTCTTCTAAATTGTCCAATTCTTGATGTAAGGCCTTTGGTTTTTTAAGGAAAATGTTCATTAACTTTGGGTAAAATATTAATAAATACACATTTTTTTAACTTATATTCAGAGGTGAAGGCAAAACTATATATATAGTTTGTTACATAAATAATTGTTGTAATTTCAACAAATCTTTTCCAAACCTACCTATCGTATACACAATATCTACTTTTGGAAGCTTTCCACTTGTTCAATGATTAAATGCAACTTCAAGAGGATGGTAAACATTAAGAAATTGATCAATTATTCCCTCCGTTTTGAAAAGTCCACTTGTCATTTTTCTATTTGTCCAAACATCGATATGTGCCAACACATTTATTAATGTTTTGAATAATCTAATTGACATGATGGAATAGTTTGATGTGACCTAATACATGAAGTAATATTGGGGCCTTTGGAAAATGGTTTTCCAAATGCATTTTAGGCCTAAGACTAATCACAATCTAAAAATTTGACATTGAGAAATTGAGTGTTAGCAGACACTTTTGACAAGCTAAACATTATACTTCTCAAACTTCTAAGGAAATCCTAAACCATTGATCATCATCGATTCCTGTAGTAATCACGATTGACATTACACCAAAACCCACATGCATTAGTAAACGAACACATCGCCAGATTTAATGGATCCAAGAGAGGCGATTAAGCACATGTAACGAAACAGACATGGAGCACTAGTTTATCCAATGTCCAACAATCCCCCCAGTGCGAGTCAGGTGTGATTCAAACTTGAGATCTTTGGCATGTTTTACTATAAAGAAAATATTCTTACATTTTGTACTGGCACAGACTCTTTCCAACACATTGGTTCGTACCTGCAGGAGGCTACAACCTACACTCATTCTCCAACTCCTACTAGAAGGGAGTTGCTACCCCCTGATCAAGTTTACTGGCTCCTACCAGAAGGAATATTCTACTCCCTCATTGAATGTTCAAACCCTCAATAGCATCATGGATCACATTTCAAAATTTTCATATTAGATGCACCTGTCTCAATCAACCATCAAAACATGTAGGCCACCACCCACACTAACTATATAGCAAACTAAATACAAAGATACCAAACACTAAACCACTGACTAACTAAATACTGAATCACTAAATAATTGAATAACTATATATTGAATAATGAATGACAATCTATGAATCAAACAAATATACCAATGCAAACCCTCTCAACGAAGACAATCAAGCCATAATACCGTCAAGCCATACCAAGCCAAAACAACAATTTTAAGTAGCAATTATGCTCATCAAAACCTAACTATCGAATATTGTCAAATGCCAAGCCAAATAGGTCATCAACGATGTCTATATCAAGCTAATAGACCAAGCCAATATCCTTTATCAAATCATTGGAATCCTTTGTTCATTGTCAATAATAGTCCAAATACCAACTCAAGCGAAATCTCATACACAAACTGTCATTTTTCAAGTCATACCAAGCCAAATCAACATTATCTAGTCAAATATTATACCAAGAAGATAAATAATCCTACCAAACTCATTATGCAACAAGTACTAACTCTTCAGCCTTTAATTATCAACAAGCCATGGGATTGAATGAGGCCATCATGCCAATACTAATAGATGCAAGACTTCACCATACAATGCACATAACCATAAGGAACCTTTCCTTAGTTAATTTCGAGGCACACAACAACTATCACCATAAGCTCATATTATTCATGAATCATCATGCTACAAGGATCTGCAACAACCTGGAACATCAATAAAAGACAAGCAATAACATCTATGTAAAAGTGATATCAGTCCCAACAAGTCATAATACTACAACATAAATCACATCAACTTCTTTGCCAACACCTTACAACTAGATCACAAATCCTTCTTTGTCTCTGTTATATAGAGCAATTCCTTCATTTATGCAAAACCTTAGTCATAATACAACCAAGGACTGATCCATTCATTGATTATTTAGCACAAAGCATCATTCTAGTGCAAGTCTAGATCCAAAATCTCACTGTCATCATTCTTCTGTCACATATGTCATGTTATCTAGGCAAAGTGTCAAGGACACAATTCTTAAATTTTATCACCAACCCACCATAAAATCAAGCCATACAACCTCTGTCACATTCAATCATTCAAAGAACATACAATATGTAATAATAAGTCAAGAAACCAAAGCCCAACACATTAAAGATCACCATTACATCATGATTTGTGTAGATAGATCTCTGCATCAAATACATATCATTAGATAAACAAGGGAAAATCAAAGGTTTCACCACCACTGTGGTATATGAAGGTTAAGAATAGAGTCACAAAATTGATTTATGCATAATAAAGGCTCTATATTCACTATTAAGATTAGCAAGTGACCTCTGCATACACACCTTTGACAGTCATGATACCGGACGGAACAAATTCTGCCATCATCAATAACTATCAGTGTATAACATTGCTAAGGAGAAATAAAAAACCCCAATAAACTAGTCCATCAATATTCAATTCTAGACAAACTAGACATTATCAAAATGATATCTGCATACTACAATTCTCTGCATAACTTCTACATTAGTTTCTTCTCTACACAAGAAAATGAGTGTCTCTAATGCTACAACAACCAAGTAAGAACTCATAAACTCTGTCTCATACACTCACTATTCACAAGATTCATTGTGGCCTCATATACTTAAACTATATTAGATCTCTGTCAATATTCTGCAACAACGTCAATCTAAACAACCTAAGACATTATAGAATCGAAACAAGGATTTTTCCTTCAGATCTCAGCCTTGCATAATGTTAGTGGCTTAGCTCATTAGGAATAAAACGTATCAAACACATATTTGATTTGATCTTCAAACCATCTTCAGATCAATGAGATATGAGTCTCCTTTAGTGCTCTCATGTATTCCTATTCAAGACAAATTACAAAAAGAAACTCATGGAATGCACATATGATGCTTTAGTTTAATCTCCTTATATAGCCTCATCATCTCCTAATTACCATAGGAAAAAACTATGGATATCCAAATACCATAGGAAAAATAATTAATTTAATTGTTCACCATGTCAATTCCACCTTTCTACATGAAGTTTATGGGAAGATCACTAGTTTCGTGCAGAGATTCTTATTTTTTGCAGCCTACAGGCATAGTCGCACCCTCAGTGTAGACTCCAATCTGGCTAAAAGGCCTATAATTTCACCCTTATGCCTTCCTCCATGCGGCTGAAGCTTGATGGTCGCACCCTTAAGCCTTCGTCCATGCGACATTAACTAGGCCAAAACTCCTTCCCTTGGCCCAAAACTTTGCCACACTTCTGCCTCTTGTTCTTCAACACATGTACAATATATTCTAACCTTTGCAACACCCTACAAACTTATGTAGTCTCTTGCACTTCTTCCTCTTCTCGTACTGTAATGTAATGACATACTGACATATCAATCCATGGACAAGATGACACATTAATCCTGTACTACAATTGTTGACCACACTAAGATAAGATCATAGTAGACATATAACAAATTGTGATGAGGTCATAGTTAGGTGGACATTAGTGTAGGTTTCCATTAATGACAACACAAGAGCCATAATGCCAATAGTTCCTAATCATCTGAACTTTACATTAGTTAAATTGACAATTTACCAATATTTTGACTCGTGAATAGAGATTTAGATATTTGGTTATGTGCCCAGTCACCAGAGTTTTCAAATTAGACCTTGATTGGCTAAACTTTTAATTCTCATGTATAAATCAAATTTTACAAAAAAAAATCACAATGTACAATAGAATTTCAATAAAAAAGAAGGTCATAACAGTCTTCAAGTTTTAGATTTCAACATTTTGAATGAGTTCTTAAAACTATAATACGTATTTTTAAGTATGAAATAGCCACTCTATAGTTATTGCTCTTTTTTATTTTTATTTTATTTTATTTTTATCTAATTACAAATTTTATTAACCAAATATCATGTTTTAACATCAATATTTTATAACTTTTAAAAACATGCATTTTAATCGAATCTCCCAACTATATAAATCAACACTTCATCCTACAAATCCATCGTTTACAAGGTAGTGTGGCAATAGTCTACTTAAAATAGTACCCATATTGTTAACTATAAAGTATAAGTATTTGAAATTACTTCTATTATGCCTAAACCACATGTTATATATGAGACTTCATTTTACAAATCCAACGTTTACAAGGTAGTGTGGCAATAGTCTACTTAAAATAGTACCCATATTGTTAACTATAGAGTATAAGTATTTGGAATTACTTCTACTATGCCTAAACCACATGAACATGTTATCTACAAGACATCTTAAAGTGCCACACAATATATTAGTATTTGAGATTACTTCTACCATGTCTAAACCAATTCTTACACGAGACATTTTAAAATGTCACACAATAAAAATATGAATAAGAAATTGGTTAGATTATGGTATCAATAAAAAGTTGATTGACTTTTATTAGTAAATGTGTTTATTGGTGGAGTGTAGATTAAATCATGTTTTATTAGTAAATGTGTGTATTGGTGGAGTGTAGATTAAATAATATTTTTAAGTGAAACTGTATATTTGTACTTATAAAGGGAAAGTGTACACCAATTTTCTATAACTTTTAAAGATAAACGTTTTAGTTAACCTCTCACTATTATACATTAACACTTCATTTTGCAAATCTTACACAAAGAAGTGTGACAATAATCTACTTAAAATGGGACCCATATTATAAAGTGTAAAGTATTTGAGATTACTTCTTTTATGTCTAAACTACACATTTTATATATAAGACATTTAAAATACTATATAATATTCATTTTGCAAATCTTATACAAAAAAGTGTGACAATAATCTACTTAGAATAGGACCCATATTATAAAGTATTTGAAATTACTTCTTTTATGTCTAAACTACACATTATATATAAGACATTTTAAAATATTATATAATTACACCGAAGGTGTTCTTTTTATGGGATTGACTGGGAAACACTGTTCATTCCAGCCAATCCCTGTGCTCCACATCGGCTCCAGATTCGTCCTTCTATCCTGTCAAAATTTGACACTTAACGGCCTTTTTGAAAATTGCGTATAAGACCATGTCATCCTACCGTCGTGCTATCCAATCCCTCGCTCACACTTCTCTAAATTGCATATTATATGTAAAAAATTTTAAAATTCCATATAATAAAAATATAAAAATATAAATAAATAGTTGATTAACACATAAAATTTTTTATGATATAAATATATAACTTAATTTTCAATAGCACAAAAACACAAGTTCACCTAATAAAAACCTTTCACTAGCCATCTCATAAAAATGTGCACTTTTACCTATTGAAAAAAAACCGCATAAATTTCATTTTTTATTTTCTTAAAATAAATATATATAAAAATATAAATCTTCATATGTGAAAAGGAAGATGACCAGTCAAAATTATATAAGGTTAACCTTTCAATATCAAAATGATGTTTGTCAAATTATATATATCCTTCTCTTTATTTTCAGAACAATAAAATAGTAATTTTATAAATATTTTGCTACTAAAAAACAAACAAACGAAACCATGCGTTTTTGTCCAACAATGCAATTAAATTTGTAATAAAATAAGATTATCAACACTTCCGAGAATCCCATCCACAATATTGATGAAAAATAAACACAATTAATGAAGTCAAATGATTCAGTCTCTTCCTGTTAAGAAGTGGAGGAAATCTCAACACATAGATATAGGGTGCGTAACAGGATAGCCACACAGTCTCCCTTTTAAGATTATGTTCACCAACAAATAACATTGTCGGCCAGTTCGGCTTAATTGTCAACGAAATCTGCGTGGTAACGTGTTGGACATTAAAATTCCAGAGAATTCTGGATTAGTGAGTAAAATCGCCTCCACCTAATAATCCCTTGTGAATATCACAGGGACTACACTACCTGACAATCACTTCCCCATCAATCCTAATGGAAGAATGGTATATGTCCACCGCCGTAAGCGGAGGTAATTTCTGATTCACGCGGCCATTCCTATGGCCACAATCATCCTTCTATCAAACAAAGGATAGACAACTGCAGAACCACCATTGCCACATATTCAGAGGTTTGCCCCAGGATCACTCTTGCCACATCTTCAAATGGATTTTTTTCCTCATTATCCATTCAATTATTGACCCTAAGGACGGATTTGATCAACATTTGATCAAGTAATGCCGCCCCAGGGCTTTGAAAATCTTTCCTATTTATTACCAAGGGGCTCTGTTGCTTTCTATTCCTTTTTCCATCAAGACGGGTTGTATTTCTTAGCCTTCGGCCTTTTGTAAGGCCTTCAGCGCACTTACCTAGGGAAAATCTTCTTGGGTGTTGCTGTTTTGGCCAGATAGTATGTAATTCTATTGAAATTCTCTCTTATGTGTGGCTATCTTGACGGGATAGCTGAATTCAGGTCCATTTGAATTGAAATTCCTCATTGTTTTTAGGTTAACTTGATCGCAATAGTTAGTATTTCTCCGTAATTTGAGTGCTATACCCTCTTACAATGGCTTCTTTAACCACCATAACAGCGCAGAGAATAATAAAACAGACAATAGATTTCAATAGCCAGACCAATAGGGCCTTGTATTCTGTACAAGGGCCCTCAAATTCTTCTCTAAACGTCTTGAAACCGAGCAGGCCAAAACACGCGGGCAGGAAATGTCAATTGGGTATAAGGGGTCCAGCTTTGAATTGTAAGAAAAAATGGGAAACAAGATCATTAGCAGATGACCTAGATGTTATTCCTGTAAAAAGCAATGATACTGTGGACCAGCAAGAAGGTGTTGGGTTCATGTCTCAGGAAATAGAGAAGCTGCCCACAAGCCAGGTGGGAGGATTCAAGGCGGAGGGAGGGCTTTCATTAGAAACTGCTGGTGCCCAAATGCAGATTGGCTCGGGTTCTCCAGTTTCTCCGGCGGAAAAAGAGGAGGAGATGAATCTTATTGACAGGGCTATCAATGCCGCCGTTGTATTTGCTGCTGGATCTTTTGTCGTCACCAAGATGCTCACCATAGACCATGATTACTGGCATGTGAGTCTGATTCATCCCCGCCCCCCTTTTCTTTAAATTCTGAAAAGTTTATCACTGAATTGCTTTTTGGATTCGTCTGAGTGCTTTTTTTTCTGGAGTAAATTTTATAAATAGAAATTATGAAGTTCTACATCATCCTAATATATGCAGACCAGATTGGCTTATTGGGATTTAATTTGACTCTTCGTAATTACTTCTGTGAATGCCTCACAACTTTGCTTTTCTGGTTATTTTATTTTTTTGATAAGTAGTTATTTGGGTTTCCTTTGTTGCAATTCTAAATTTATTTTCCTCGGTTAATCGGTGGGTTTTACTAAGTGCAAAGCATTGATTTTATTTGGTCTAGTTGGTATTATCTACAGTTTTTCGTCGGTGCGGTTTAATTTATTCTGATATCCTTTGTCCTCTGATGTATTTTTAGTTTTTGTTTTTTTGAGTTTGAGGTAACACTAGCTGCTTATGAATTTTTGGTCTCTTTAATTACATCCCTTTTATCTGTAACCATTTGTGAGTTGTACTGCTTTCAGATTTTTGTACTTAGTTTCATTATCGGGCTGTTTTCTTGGAATATGAGATCATCTTGTACAAATATATTGATCCGCTCCAGTCTTGATCGTTTTTGAGGTCTGGTCTTTTTAAAAATTTGAAGAGGTTTTATGCTATGATTAGTTCTGTTTCTGCATTCTATTGCAATTTAGTTTGTCTGCTCTTCCTAGCCCAGATTGTTAACTACAATTATAGATGCCTTGTTACCTTTTCCTTTTCATTCTTGGCTTGCTATGTCTAATAAGCTATCTTGATTTCTGATCAGTGGAACATAGCTCCTTTGCTGCTAAATCCAATAGCATTTCGTTACATATAATGATTGCTGTACCTTTCCTAGAGAATGCGACTTCAGCTGCTTAATTTCATCTATTAATATTGTTTGTTTTACATGTATTTTTCTTTGCATGACCGTTTAGTGATTGCATATCACCTTCAAGTTTGAATGTTACTCAGTATTTGGAGTTTATATTATTCTCTTAGATGGTCATCAACTCGGTATTTGGTACTTTTTCTTTTGTTTTACAGTTGTGCTCTATTGATTGCATTTGAGTGCCTAGTAATTTGCAATTATGTTTATGGGATTCTATATACATTTGTTATTTCTGTTTTATTATTTTCTTTTCTGCCTAGTGGTCAATCTTGCTGTTGACATCCATCCTGGTTCATTTTTGAGCTTGTTTATTACCTGCTAGCCCAGTGACGGTACTTGATTTCATGTCTAATTTCCTCAACGATGAGTGCAGCAGCATATAATGATTTTGATAGGGATTGCCCATCTTCATTTTAAGTATGAAAACTGCAACCTGGAAAATGGTTCTTTGATTACATAAAATTCTGGATGCAAAAATCTGCATTTTCTTGTCTGAGGAAAGGAGCTGCTGTGTGTAGAATTCTTTAGTTATAAAACACCAAAACTTCTTTTGTTTGTGGGAATCTGTATCAATATCATTTTTTCCTCATCAATGGGAGAGATGGATATGTGCATAAGAAACTGAATTAAAGAAGGGCTGCATTACATGAAAGCCACAAAAGACAAAAAGTTCTTCAGTTTTGAGGAAGTGACAAATGAATTTTTCTCTTCTTATATAAAACCTCAAAAAACAAATGATTACAGAAAACAAGATGCCATGGGTAAAAGATGTTGAAAATGCAGCAAGAAAATTTGTGTTTGACCTTGTCTTGGTCAAACTAGAGAAAATTTGAATTTCCACATCAACAGAATCTTGGATGTAGTTAACTGAGGTGACATGGCTCTTGTCACTCAGTGTACTCAGTAAATTTGAGTTGGGGAAACTTGAGTTCAGTTCAGTATGATTGATTGCTAATTTGTAGCAATCTAATTTATTTAAGTTGAGTTATTGTCAGTTAAACTAGTTCCAACTGTTGGAGAAGCTAGTGGAAGGTTAAATTGTGCAGTGTAACTTCAATCGCACTGAGTGGTCATCTAGTTAACTGATCAATCAGCCCAAAATAACTGATGCATGCAGAGAATTCGAGTTATCCAGTTGAGATGGAGATTCTAATGCAGTGTCCTATCAGTTGTAGACTTGTCCCATGCGTACAGGTGGTGCATGCAGTCAAAGAATGGGCCGATAGGAATTGCGTAATCCAATTGAGGAATTTCCCTAAAAAAATAGGGGCTAATTCCTCAAGGAACAATGCAAGGAAATAGGAGCTTGGAGGCTTGAAAAATTGGCTAAGTATTGGCGAGGTTCAGTGATTCAGGAAGAGAGATTGACTATATATTAGCAGGTTGTGCTCAAGCTTGAGCAAACATTGTATTTCATCTCTATTCTTTGATTAATGCAATATAGATAGTAAGTGGTTTTTAGCAATTGCTCTCCCCTAGATGAATCTCTGTGCATGTGTGGTGTTTCTTTTTGCATGTTAATGATATGTATTCTCGATTGTGAATTAGCTTCCGCAGATCAATAGAGTAGCTTTTAATCTTGTGATTTAGTAAATTTCATGAGCAGTTCAGAATCTACACTTTAATTTCTACATGGTATCAGAGCTAGATTCATAGTAGAGAAGAGATTTCGAAGTTGTCTTTACAGGAGGATCAGATTTGCAGGATCAATTCTTCAGAGCTAGAAGGATGGCTTTCTATGGACTAAGACTCGAGTATGCCCTTGAGAGAAGTTCGAATTATGTTGCTTGGAAGGACCGCATGGAGGCAGTCCTGGAAGATAATGGGTTGAAGGAATTTGTTGAGAGTAACATTCCAAAACCAACAAAACTGATACTCAAAATCTATGTTGCCAGGAAACGTGGGTGCGGGGACGGGGACGGCACTTTTTGACACAGGGTGCGTGGGTGCGTCGGGGGTATATACTATATATATATTATATTATATAATATTATATATAAATTATAATTTATATATGTGAATTTGTATAAAACAAGAAAAATAAAATATTTTTGATTTAAAAATTAAAGTTTAAACTTCAAATCACTATTTAGTATACTTTATAATTTATAATGATTTTAGTATTTTACTGAATGTTAAGCAAGAATGTAAATTACTGTTCACTGTTGTCAAAGGTTTCCAAAAATGACATGTCATGAAAATTGAGAAAGAGAAGTTTATGGTAATATCCAGGGGCTTAATGTGGGGCTGAGCTTTGAATCTTGTTAGCAAAAATTCTTACCCCTTCAAAATTTAGATTATTTGATGAATTTGGGATAACTTGATAAGAAATTTCAAATTTCAAATCTCAATGCAATATATAGGAAATTTTTTTTCTGTGTGTCATGTGTAAAATTCCCTCTCCGTTTGGGCTGGTGCTTACCAATAATTTGTTGCTAAGAGATGTGCAAGAATACTCTTTTGAGTAGAAGATTCTTTTGAGGAAATTCATGTCGCTATGGAGACTACAATTCTGGCCCTTTTTGGTTAATCAGAAATGCTGATATTGATGATAATTCCCAGGTTGGACTATTGAGGCGTATGGAATGTCACATGTGAAATTAACCATGACAACTTCCATCTCTCATTTTGTAGCTGAGGAGCATATGCATATCCATTTGTTTTTGAACTGACAGCTACCCATTACTAACATCTGCTAAAAAACCTTTGTGGATAATCTAAGGAAGCTTCAGTGTGGATTTTGGAAAGATTGTTATGCGTGAAGTTTACCTGGAAGAGTCAATATTATTACTAAACTTGGCCCCTAAAATTTAAACAAATATTAAAATTAATGCACAGGTCAACTTTGTCTCTTGAAAATTACAGGGGGTGTAGTTTCCACAAAATATGCAAAATAAGTTACAACATAGAAAAAATAGCGTGCAATAGTTGATTCGATTGACTAGCAAGTTTGAAGTTATTGACAAACGACTCACGAGTGTGGACGGTGGCTCTGGACGGCTGTTGGACGGCGAGCGACACACGCAGAGGCAGCAGAGGAGGGTGAGGTCGAGGGTGCCGGCGCGGTTGCAGTTCGGTTGCAGTCGCAGAGCAGTGGTATAGTCGATGACCAGACAGAGACTATAGTTCGAAACTTGGTTGCTGCAATAAAGACTATAGTTTGGAACTTCGGTTGCCGGCGCCATTGCAGTTCGATTGCAGAGAAGTCGATGACCAGACAGAACTATAGTTCGGAACTACAACACTAAAGTTTAAACAGTGAACAATTAACTTCTTACTCTTAGGGTTGGTCGTTTTAACTTTTAAGTTTATGAGTTCTCAGTTAGGTTTTAATTTTAAATTTTAAAGTTTTAAATTTTAATTTTAATTTTTTATTTTTACATTTTTATTATTTAATAAATTAATTAAAATTTTAAGTTTTGAATTTAAAAAAAAAATAAAAAAAAATCGAATAGACTATAGTCTATAGTTAACTTATAAACTATTTAATTTTAATTTTAATAAAAAAAATTTAAATTTTAATTAAAAAAATTTGAATTTTGATTAAAAAATTAAAAAAATTAGCTTAAATTGCCCCCGAAGAACCCGAAAAGAACCCATTTTCGGGGTTCTCCGTCGCTGAAGAACCCTAAAAAAACCCTAAGAACCCTAAAAGAACCCTAAAAGCACCCTAAAAGAACCCGAAGAACCCTAAAAGAACCTTGTTTTTGAGTTGGACGTTTCGGGTTCTTCCATGAAAAAAACAAGGTTCTTCGAAGTTCTCGAAAGAAACCATCGACCGGTCGTGGGAGCGAACCCCGATCAGTACGGTACTTTCCAAGGTGGCTGTTCCGAGTGCGAGTACCCGTCGCTGTGACTCAAAATCTGTATGAGCGAACGAGTAACGGTGAAAGAGAATCATGTTGAAAGATGTCGAAGACCTGTTGTCTCAAATCTCCGCAGAAAAAAGGCATGTGTAATAATAACGACGACGATGAGTCTGTTCGAAACAATAAGCCTACAAGCGGTGCTCAAAGGACCAACTTCGAAGGTATCAAGATGCGAGAAGAATGACTCAATTCAATAACAATGCTCGACGAGTTCACAATGTTGTGATGAACGCACGAGTTAGTGTACGTTGAGCAGTGATTTGGTGGCTTCCTTTCCCAAAACCTTCCAAAAGAACGCTTTATTCTGGTTGAGTGAATGGGAGGGAGAAACTACCAAATTGGGAGTGACTATTGTCCAATTTCGTACAGGAGGAAATAAGTCGGAATACTAGAGATGGGACTTCATCCAAGGGTGAGGATGAAGAAAATTGTGCCTTGGCTGGAAAGGCAAAGAAAGGAAAAGGGAAGAATTCCAATCCAAAACAGAATCCAGTCAAGGGGGCAAGTAGAAGACTTGTCCATAATCAAGTGCTTTCACTGTCACGAATTTGGACATTATGCCATGAAGTGTTCGCACAAGAAGGCAAGCAATAAGACCTTAGGAGGAGCGGCAGGTGAAGCTTTGGCTTCACAATTCGAGCTTGACTTCACCCTCATTGCATGCATGGAAAGCACAATGATGGAAGTGTGTGGTATCTGGATAGCGGTGCCTCGTTCCACATGAAGGGGAACAAGTAATTTTTTAGTGATTTGGAGGAGAAAGATCTCGAGATGCACATCGAGATGGGAGATGATGGAAGGTACAACGCGACCGGGATCAACACAATCACCTTTCAGAGGGAGTCGGGCTCCCCTCTTAGGCTCAAGGATGTGATCTTTGTATCAGGTCTAAAGAAGAACTTGATTTCCGTTGCGGTGTTGGAAGACCGTGCTCTACGATGTGATATTCAACAAAGGAAAGACATTCTTGAGACACATCGCCACGGGACAAGTGAAGCAGATTGGGGTTCGAGTGAAGAACCTCTACAAGCTGGATGTGGAAGACTGTGTTGCTTTGAGCACAAAGGTGGAGAAGGTGTAGAGCCGAGATGTCGGCGAATTATGACATAGAAGACTTGGATATTTGCATCATGGAGCTTTGAATATCATGTAACTGATCACCATAAGCCTCCCTAAAGGAGCACTAGAGCAATAGGATACATGCAAAGGCCTTTGGGAAGTACACAAAAGCCACCTTTGATGATCGGGACAACAAGGTGCATTCAGTCCTTGAAAGGATCCACTCTGATGTTTGTGGACCTTTCTCGACAGCCTCCACTGCCAAGCACATGTATCATGTTATATTTGTAGATGATTTCTCACGGAAGTGCTGGATCTTCTTCACGCAGAAGAAAAACCAAACATTCTCCAAGTTTGTTAAATTTAAAGCACTTGTTGAGAAAGAAACTGGCAAGAAAGTGAAGGCTCTCAGGAGCGTTAACAGAGGTGAGTACGTGTCAAATGAGTTTAAAAATTTATGTGCAAAGGAAGGCATTCGATGGGAGTTGATAGCATCCCACAACCCACAACAAAACGAGGTGGATGAGAGGAAGAACAAAAGTAATGTGGGAGCAACAAGGATGATGTTGCATGACCAAGGCCTACCTCTGCACTTGTGGGCTGAAGCATGCAACTCAACGGTCTATTTGCAGAACAAGAGTCCTCATTGGATTCTTGGGATGAGTACACTAGAAGAAGCTTTTTCAAGGAAGAAACCAGATGTGTCAAACTTCAAGATCTTTGGAGCATCAATATATTTCCATGTCTCCAAGGAATCAAGGAAAAAGCTAGAGTTGACACAGATACACCTCACAACTATTGTGTGTACTTGCCATCCCTTAGAATGAGTGTCGTGCGAAGGGATGTGAAGTTCGATGAGGAGAAGGAAATGAGATGTTTCCTTGAGAGGGATCTCCAATTGCATTCAGATCAAGAGCTTTTGGCTCCATAGGAAAAGCTTCAGGAAGTTGTGGAGCAACCACAAGCAAAGGAGCAGAGAATGGAGACAACCACTCAAGCAGAGACATCCAGAGAAGGAAGGAAATGAACCAGGGAAGCTTATAGATTAATGTAGGATGCTAGAGAAAATGTGGGAGCACCCACTTCACAGTGCAAGAAGAGAAGGTCACCAGATCGGTACACTGGCTACATGGTTCTGATGACTGAGCTAACAGAGACAAAACCATCCTCATTCGAGGAAGCAGTAGAGCATCCTGTATGGTTGATGATATGGTAGAGGAATATGATTCCATTATCAGAAACAATTTTTGAGAAGTGGTCCCAAGACCAATAGATAAATCAGTGGTAGGCTCGAGATAGCTTTACAAGGTAAAACATGCAACAGATGGAAGCATAGAGAAGCATAAGGCCATATTTGTGGCCAAGGGGTATTCTCAGGTTTGAAGGGATTGACTATGAAGAGACCTTTGCTCCAGTAGCAAGGTACTCTTCCATTAGATCAATTCTAGCACTGACTGCACAGATGGGGTGGAAGATCCACTAGATGGATGTGAAGACAACATTCCTCAATGAAGTTATTGAGGAGGAGGTGTACATCGAGCAACCAGAAGGTTTTGAGGCCTTTGACAAAGAGTTGCATGTATGTAGACTCAAGCGAGCGTTGTATGGATTGAAGCAAGCACCCCGTGCTTGGTACACCAGGATCGATAACTATCTCACCGGTTTGGGCTTCACCAAAAGTGAAGCGGATGCAAACCTCTATCACATTTTGGTAGAAGGTAAATTGTTGGTTATTGTCTTATATGTTGATGATTTGATTTTAACTGGTGATGAACAACTAATCAGATCCTGCAAGGAGGACCTTGCAAGAGAGTTTGAAATGAAGGACATGGGCTTCATGCACTATTTCCTCGGATTGGAAGTATGACAAGGAGAAGGGGAGCTGTTTGTCTCTCAAGGCAAGGATGGAAACGAGATACTTTAGAAGTTCCACATGCAGAATTGCAAACCCATGGAGACACCTCTAGTGACCAACTGGAGGAAGGAGGATGCCACTTTAGGTGAGGAAGTGGATGCTACCGTTTACAGGCAGATGGTGGGTTCACTCATGTATCTTGTGAACACACGACGAGACATGTGCTATGCAGTTAACCAGTTGAGCCAAGCTATGGTTTGACTGACCAAATTATTTTGGAGGGCTGCTAAGCATGTTCTACGATACCTCAGAGACACAACTCAATTTGGACTGTGGTAGAAACGGAAAAAAGGAGTGAAGCTATGGTACAAACGGATAGAGGGAGTGAAGCTATGTGGCTTCACCAATGCAAATTGGGCGAGGAGTCAATCAGACCTGAAGAGCACATCAAGAGGAATTTTCAGTGTTGGGTCAATAGTGGTTTCTTGGTACAGCAGGAAGCAGAGATTTGTAGCACTCAGCTCAACAGAAGCAGAGTACATGGCTGCCAGTCAAGCAGCATGTGAAGCAATTTGGATGAGAAATATTCTTGTTGGGTTATTTGGTTATATGATGGATCCTACTGTGATTTACTGTGATAATCAGAGTTGCATCAAGCTCTCTGAAAATCCTGTTTTCCACAATTGATCCAAGCATATAGATATTCGGTACCACCATCTACGAGATTGTGTGTAAAGGCAGATCATGTTGTTGCAGTACATTTCGATAGAGGAACAAGATGCAAACATTTTGACAAAGGCTTTGTCAAGAGGAAAATTCAAGTTCCATAGAGGTAAGATTGGGGTGGCGGATAATCTCTTTCTTGCTGAGTGGGAGTGTTGAAAATGCAGCAAGAAAATCTCAGTTTGACTTTGCCTTGGTCAAACTAGAGAAAATTCAAATTTCCACATCAACAGAATCTTGGATGTAGTTAACTGAGGTGACATGGCTCTTGTCACTCAGTTAACTCAGTAAATTCGAGTTGAGGAAGCTTGAGTTCAATTCAATATGATTGATTTCTAATTTGTAGCAATCTAATTTAGTCAAGTTGAGTTTTTGTCATTTAAACTAGTTCCAAGTATTGGAGAAACTAGTGGAAGGTCAAGTTGTGCAGTGTAACTTCAATCACACTCGGTGGCCGTCCAGTTAACTGATCAATCAACCCAAAATAACTGATGCATGCAGAGAATTTGAGTTACCCAGTTGAGATGGAGATTCCAAGGCAGTGTACTACCAGTTGTAGACTAGTCCCATGTGTACAGGTGGTGCATGCAGTCAAAGAATGGGCCTACAAGAATTGCGCAATCTAATTGAGGAATTTCCCTAAAAAATTAGGGGCTAATTCCTCAAAGAACAACGCAAGGAAATAGGAGCTTGGAGGCTTGAAAAATTGGCTTAGTATTGTCCAGGTTCAGTTAGTCAGGCAGAGAGATAGACTATACACTTCTAGGTTGTACTCTGGCTTGAACAAACATTGTATTTCATCTCTATTCTTTGATTAATGCAATACAGATAGTAAGGGGTTTTGAATAGTTGCTTTCCCCTAGATAAATTTCTGTGCATGTGTGATGTTTCCTTTTGCACGTTAATGATATGTGTTCTCGATCGTGAATTAGCTTCCGCAGATCATTAGAGTAGCTTCTAGTCTTTTGATTTAGTAACTTTCATGAGCAATTTAGAATCTATGCATTAATATCTACAAAAGACAAAGTATAAATGTACAAAATTCTACAGTTTGTCATCCTTGTAGGGGGCGGTTCATTTTTCCTTTAGGACCATATATAAAACGTAAGAGTTCTAAAAAAGAGAGACTGCATTTAGAAGTGAAAATTTGAACTTTGCAAATAGCTAAAGTTTGTGTTTCTTATGAGAAACAGGGAGTTTTTATTTTCATGAAAAATTTCAAGATACATTAAAAATCCTGAAAGGATACATATATGCATTTCCTAGTAATACAATGTTCTTTTTCTCTTGTGATACCACTTTCTTTTTATTGTTAAATACTTGCAGAGACTAGCATGGGCCTATAGTAAATAATTGCCATGATAACATTTTATCAATGTTATTTACAAATCATTATATATCATGTGTTACTTTCTTGATAGTGTTTTCTAATCTTCCTCTATCCCTCCAAAAGCTTCTTATTTTACTGTGTCAAAAATAAAAAATTAAGTATTTCTACATATTTAATGTGAAAGGGCTGATTAAGCTGATCAGGTTTTCATAGGTGGTACTTTCTTGAGGATAAATATGATGCAGGATATAATATTTTAAAAATTGGCTTGGGTCCTAACCAGCAAGAATATGCATGGCACAGACCCAGACACACAAATTGTGGATGATCATGTCACACGTATGCATGTGTGTGACTTGCATTTAGCAGTCTATCCACTTGAGAAGCCTTCTCCCAGGCATGTGTAACATGTATAGAATGACTAGAATAACTGTAAAACAATATTAAATGTTGTTCAAATGATATCAGAATGATATGCATATAATTATTATTAAAGAATAATATGTTAATTTTGATAAATTAAGAATGTTGTATCCATGACATCTTGCTGTGTGCATCTGTGAGGTCTATGTGTGTGTGCGCGTGCATGTAGTGTTTGCGGAAAAATGTCAGGCCATGTAGTGAAACTTTTAGAGAGAGAAGACTGAGAGATGCATGCATAAAGTAAAAAATAAGTTCTAATTTGTATAAGGAAAATAAAAAATATCCAAAAAAACCTGAGAAAACATTTATTTTACAAGAAAACCCTAAATACAAGTTATGTATATAGAAAACAGTGTTTTAGTGCAACTGTGTGTTTCAGTAATGGAATTTTGGTTCACAGTCAAATTACATCCTTGTGCATATGCATGCTGAAGTTCTTAAAGGATCTGTAACTCTCTAGTGCTTGTGTAGGTGAAGTATTGGAGGACTGTTACAAATAATGTTTGTGTCTTAGGGTGGATCTCTCAAGGCTGTTATGTTACTTCCAACTTTCATGAATAGTGCAAGAAATGAATCATTTGGCAATTTTTACCCATAACCTACTCTAGAATAATCCCTTATCTTTTTATGAGATGCCAATCAATAATCACTTCAAATTTGAATATTAGTATCCCAACTGGAAATCAGTAGGAAGTGAAGGTGCATGAACTGTAAGACATTCACATATAATTTCTAGTTATGAAAGTTGCAATGAACAAGCAAAATGGTTCTATAAGAGGTATACTATTGATTCTTGAGGATGAAAAAAATCGCATGGCTGATGGACACCTTAAGTTTTCAGACTTGCAGCTTTTAGAAAGTTGATTGAGAAAAGTAGAAGAGTAAATTATCCAAATAACTTTTATTCTGAATTTAATGTTGGAGTATTGAGGTCAAAATTTATAATTTGGCCATAAACACATTTCCAAAGAGGAAATGAAGTCGATGCTGAATATTACTGAAAACAAAGGGGCTCATATTCAGAAATACTTTATTCTTCAAATGTTTTAATGGAGTATAAATTTTGTCCACGTTCTTGCAGCCCTTTAGGTTGGCGAGATATGTATGAGGCCTTGAGGGATGTTTGATATGGTATGTATGAGGCCTTGAGGAATGTTTGATATCGTGTGGATGCTGCTAATGGTTTTATTAGAACTCTGACAGTTGTGGCATTATGGAGAAAACACTTTTTAAAAGTTCTTACATAATTATTGATAAACATTTTTTTTTGGAGATTCTAAAGCTCTTTCATATTAGTGGTGTGCGTAGTTTCATTGAAAAGTGGCAATAAGGAAGTTAGTATTGCCATGCTTATCTACCCTTCAGAAGATGACATAATCTGTTTAGCTGTTAAAAAATAACTTTGCAATTTCAGTCCCGACATGTTTAAAATTTTTATACTTTTATATAGCATGTTATTTCAGTTTGATAACTATATTCCAAAATAGCAAGATGACTTCTGACATTTTTTATAAGCATTTAAGTTATGTCTGTAAGGTACCTAGGAGGACGAATAACATAATATTAGGGTACCTAGGGAGGTACCAAAGGGGAATAATTAATGTAATGTGGCCACAAGCATAGAATAGGCCCATTAGATAGTTAGTGGGGATAATAATGAAGGGTAGTTGGCATATACCCCAAGGTTATATATGAGAAAGTAAGTATATATATATATATCGTTATATTGGGTATGTTGACAATTGTATTGTAACAAACATGCCTTGTAGGGTGATTCCTTCCATAAGGAGTAATTGATGGTGTTAACTCGACCTTAAGTGCTCTCTCTAAATTCTTGTGTTTATCATTGTGTGGATGCATTTTACTATTCTGAAGTTAAGGGTTTATCTTTCATCTTTTATCTACTAGATTCACTACAATGCCTGTTGTTTTCTGCCTTATTAAAACATTGTTTGATGGTCCACTTTGCTTCCTCAAATTAGATATTTTCATGTTCTAACTGATTTGATACTGTTATTGTCAGGGATGGACCCTCTATGAGATTGTCAGATATGCACCTGTGCACAATTGGACTGCTTACGAAGAAGCCTTGAAAACCAATCCTGTTTTGGCAAAGATGGTGATAAGTGGGGTTGTTTATTCCTTGGGAGATTGGATTGCTCAGGTAACAGATTATAAATATATTTGCATCTCAAGTGACAAGCAGTAAGGAATTTTGTAATTGGTGCATTCTTCATATCAAACAGATTGCATTGTAGACAGACATATTACAGACTGCTAATTATCTTGTTGTATTGATAGTGCTGTGAAGGCAAGCAGCTTTTTGAATTCAATCGAATTCGGATGATCAGATCTGGCCTTGTTGGGTTTTCCCTTCATGGGTCTTTGTCACATTATTATTACCAAGTTTGTGAGGTAAGACCTACTTCCATCTTTTGACATTCTCACCAGGTGGCACTTATTTTAATTTGAATCCTATTTTTAGCCCTTACAAACAGGCGCTGACAACCTTTTATGGTTATACAGGCCCTTTTCCCTTTCCAGGGTTGGTGGGTAGTTCCCGCAAAAGTGGCATTTGACCAAACTATATGGGCTGCAATCTGGAACAGTATTTATTTTATGGTATTGGGTTTGCTGCGGTTTGAGTCGCCAGCCAATATTTTTGGTGAATTGAAAGCTACCTTTTGGCCGCTTTTGACAGTAAGTGATAACCTTTTCACCTAAGTGCAAGTTAGTAGATATTGTCTAGTATTCTTAAGTAAGAAGCCTATTACCCTCTTTGGCAGTCTGCGTATAGGTTTAGGATAGATATTACTATTATTATACCCACTGTTATTTCTTCTCTTGGAAGGTTAATACATTGACACACATTTTGTGTCATTTATTAAGCTGGAGCTGAAAATGATTTGTTTGTTTGACAGGCAGGTTGGAAGTTGTGGCCTTTTGCACACTTAATAACGTATGGTGTTGTACCTGTGGAACAAAGGTTACTGTGGGTGGATTGTGTTGAACTTATCTGGGTTACCATCCTATCAACGTAAGTTTCTAGTATCATTTATGAATAAAACAAGCATTTTTCCTTTTTCAAAATTTATTAGAAGGTTTTATACGTATATCTCATTGAGTCCACTGCCTGCAGTTATTCTAATGAAAAATCAGAAGCGAGAAATCTAGAAGCCTCGTCTGAAGGGAAATCTGACTCTGTTTTGAAATCTTCATCAGATGTCTCTCAGGTATTGGGATTGTGTTATTCGCCATCTAGTTAACAACTTAACTCTTGCTTTCTCTTTTCATTTCTTATATGAATTATATTAAATGCTTTTATGCCATTTACTTGTTATTGATTAGGGACAGAGATAATGATGCCATTGTGGGAGGCAGCAGTCGATGTAAATTATGCAGATCTTAGGTGGAAAGTTCAATGTGGATTGTGTGCAATTCAGACGCCTTCGTAATGAATGGCATAAATGTGGATGGTATTGCATATATTATGCTGGAAAGGGTATCAGTCCTGTCACAGTATTTTCCTTGTACCATAACCGTTGGATTCTCTTTGCAGAGTTCCTGAACAAACCTAATTTTGTAGTTACGTTGCTGATAAAGATATCCAATTTCTTTTCAAGATCTCAGACTATCATCTGTCATGTTGGTATTGTTCTTGGTTGAATGTTACTTAAATCTTGTATATATCAATTTTGTGGATACGCTCACACACACACTTTTCGACACTTGGACTATAATATCAGCTAGATAATTTCTTACATATCAGTAGAGTGCAAATAGACCTAGAGGCTGGAACGGGAAATTTGAGAAGACCAGTGAGATAATAGTTGTCGAAGGTAGATGGTAATTCCTGCCTATAGGTGTCCTCTTAAAGATGAGGAATGATGTTATCACAGTTTAGGAAGAAATAGAACTTGTCAGAAGTTATTAAAGTTTGAAATACGGTCCCCTAGAGTTACAGATTCAGTAGATGTTAGGCAAGTATTTCGTTTAATGTTCTCATTAATGGAGGGACTATAACGTTTGAATATGCAACTTATACAGTGCTTATAAGCTACATGGTGGTATGTTCTGTTCAAGGACATTGCCTCCTGGGACATAAAATTTAGTTTTATGAATAGCAGCTCCTTTTGTTCATCTTGGCATTCTGCTTGAGCATTTTCTAGCGCCACAAACTGATACTATTCTTTTGGACTTACTGCTTGGTCTGTAAACTTTGGACAATTTCAAGCTTTCAGTGTTGACTAGTAGATTTCTAAAGAATGCAACCCATCAAGGTAGCTGAAATGGGGAGTTATCTGATACATCTATTATACACTGTTATAAATTATTATATTAAATATACCTACTTTTCTCTACTCTCTCCACTTTCTATGCACTTATTAGGTGCCCACGTTCTGTCTGAGGTTTGCAGTGTCCATGTTGGCGTGCCGACGTTCTCTTCGAGGATATTGGCTATGTATAATAATGACTACTATTTGTAACTTGGGACATGTTCCAAATTGTATTCTCTCCAGTGAGGATGAACCAAAAAAGAGCTGATTAGCTCATCTCTTCCCATGCTGAAATGATGGGCCCTGCCCATTTAAGGCATCTACTCATTGGAAGTGGTAGTCATTAGACTGAATGTATTTTTACGGTGGATATCTCATCTCGTGAGATAGGGTTGAACAATTAGACTGAATGTGTTTTTACGGTGGATATCTCATCTTGTGAGATAGGGTTGAACAATTAAAGTTGATTTTAGAACGTTTGTCTTTTCAAGAAGTTTTAATTTTTTAAAGGAATGGTTAGAAGCTCGCTCTTCGATATGGGTGGCTAGACTTGGAATATTGGGACCAGCTAGAGGGGAAGGAGGAAGACATGGGAGAAAAGCAAAGGAGGAGGAAGGTATTAGAGAAAAGCAAAGAAAGAGAGAGGAAAATTGACATGTTCTTTATATCATTGATATATATGAACAAACAATATGAGTTTAGGAATGCATTCTCGTGTTGAGGAAAATACTTTGATTAGTAATTTTAGTTATTTGTTAAATTGATTAGTAATTTGAGCGCTTGCCCGGGTGTGTAATTGGTGTTTAAAAATTTAATAAAAATATATAAATGATATGTTTAAACTTGCAAGATAATGAAACATGAAAAGAAATGTCTAATAAGGGATATGGTTAGAGTTTAGGAATACATTTTGATTTTACTTATTAGTTGAATTGATTATTAATTTTAAATTTATATAAATGATGTGTAAGATTATGTAAATGAATGAAAATGCATAATAAGTGTCTGATTGTAGTTCAAGATTACATTCTGATTTTAGTTATTGGTTGAATTGATTGTTAATTGGAATTTTTGGTTTGGTATGTAATTTGTGTTTATCAATTTAATAAAGTTGTACAAATTATATGCTTAAATTTAAAATAGTTCTAAATGCTTTTGCTTTAGCTTCTGGGGTGTAGATCATTTAGCCAATCATCTTATATTAAGATGATGAGGTCTTTGGTTCAAACCCTTATTTATTTACATGTCCACGTTAGTCGTAGTATGGTGCACTTAGTGGTTATAGTGGTAGTGGCATGACATAGTGGTAGTGGGGTAGTATGGTGCACTTAGTGGTTATAGTGGTAGTGGCATGACATAGTGGTAGTGGGGTAGTATGGTGCACTTAGTGGTTATAGTGGTAGTGGGGTAGTATGGTGCACTTAGTGGTTATAGTGGTAGTGGCATGACATCAACCTTATATCACGCAAGTATAAAACCAACCTAGTTGCCAATTTTACTAATCACAAAATAAATAAATAAATATAAACCTTTTCCTTAGCATGTAAATTGCCCTCATCACTTTAATAAAGTTATACAAATATTATGGTAGGCTTTTAAAATTGAAAACGTATTTCGTAACAATATTTTTACAATATATGGTTGATCTATTATTTTAATAGACAGTTAAAACTTTGTTAAGATCATAGAACAATCTAAATTTCAATATTCACATGATATGTTTTAGAAAAGAGATTTTTTACTTTGTTAAGATTATAGAACAATTTAAGGTTCAATATTCACATGATTTGTTTTAGAAAAGGGATTTTTTTCTTTTGGGGGCTATGTAGTTAAAATTTATTGTTGTTTATTTTAAGATTATAGAACAATTTAAGGTTCAATATTCACATGATTTGTTTTAGAAAAGGGATTTTTTTCTTTTGGGGGCTATGTAGTTAAATTTATTGTTGTCTATTTTTTTTCGAAATCAGGAGTTGCATATGGTCTTCATAAAACACCTATTGGCTAGAGACTTGTAAATGGTTTTTATGAAGCACTTATTGGGAGTTCATTTAGTGCCATTTTTAGAATATCCTGAGTTGTACATGGTCTTCATCAAACATTTATTGAGCATTCATTTAATGCCAGACTGAAAATGGTCTGAGAGTTGCACATGGTATTCCTAAAATACCTATGGGCTAGAGAGTTGTTCATGGTTTTCATGAAGCACTTAGTGGGAGTTCATTTAATGGTCTAAGAGAGTTGTACACGGTCTTCATCAAAGATTTATTGAGTATTCATTTAATGCCATACTGAGAATGGTTTGAGAGTAATTTATAAAATTGTGTTAATTTAGGTTTCTATATAAACACAAGTTTAGTGACACCTTCAACTCATCAAAACACTTGTCATCGTGATGCATCAAGATTACACAGAGCTTAGATATTAACATTTTATAACATGCTTTATGAGGTATACCAATCTTTATGGTTTGAGTAATTTATAAAATTGTGTTAATTTAGGTTTCTATATAAACACAATTTTAGTGACACCTTCAACTCATCAAAACACTTGTCATCGTGATGCATCAAGATTACACAGAGCTTGGATATTAACATTTTATAACATGCTTTATGAGGTATACCAATCTTTATGCTTTGGCGTTACAAATTTTATATCCTAAATTTATTGTAATCCATAAACTACTTTGGCACTACAAACTACATTTCCTAAATTTATTGTAATATATAAACCATTTTGATTCATAAAAAAAAATTGTTCCTCTTTTAACAAATCTGCGATGCAAAGATTTTCATTTAAATACTAATGCACATTCTCATAATGCACTTCAATCAATATCAAAGATTTTTGCACCTTCAAAAAGGTGCTAGGGGACTAATATCCATTAGAGCACAATACTGTTCTCATTAAAACTAATGAGTTCTTTGTCATATAATTTCATCGATCTCTGATAGGATGTGTGGTGTCTATATTGTTGGTAGAAGATAGGGTGTAGTTGCTATGTTGGTCTTAGCACCATTTCCATTCTTTCAACCTCGATATCTTAGAATGCCTATGGGCATGTAGGGCATAACATCAAAAGTATGAGCACAAATGTTGTGCTAGGATTATATCGTGGACAAAGTTGTGGCAGTATGTAAGAACAAGCTGCACCAAAAACAACGGAAGCAGGATTGGTCCCATCGAAACAGGTAATGTGTTGAATGCTACACTTTGGTTTAGTGCAATTGTGCCTAATATACACTATATTAGATTTGGATACAAATTCCGACGTTGGACCAATAGTAGTATTGTCAGAGCAAATGTTTGAAACACGTATATTTCATATCTCAACATTGATTCGGTAATGACAATATTACAACATCAATTCAGAGGGAAAAGTTAAGAGGTTGGTCTACCGGTGCTCTGTCAGGCCATGTGGCAGTGCTTCATGACAGCAATTTCTTTATTGACATCAGAATTCTGAGGCCATTGCTATATATTAAGGACGCTGGTAGGACATCAGAATTTTAACATCCACTGCGTCGATATGTCGATATCCAAGGCCGTTCTTTTTAAGTATTTTTAACATTTCATCCTGTTGTTTTTTGTAGGGAATAACACGAGAAAAAGGCATTGGGAAGGTTAGGCTAGATTGCAATATGTGATCCATGTGTTTGTATGGAAGAGTGTTTGTATTTTCTCGAGTCTTCAACCTTGCATCCGTTGAATCAATTTGATGATACATAAGCAAATAGAGTATTGTATAAATACTCAAAACATGATCGATTCACTCTCTGTAACATAAAAATGGATACATATAAACATGGCAATTTAATTGAAATGGATGACATATGAAGCGATTTATGTTACAATATGAGCAGTGCTATTTGAACACAACAATATATACATTATTGCTTAAACAAGATATTTCTGTACGATGCAGTTCATTAAAGATGGTTTCTCTCACAATAGTACTCAACCTCTGGAAATGTACTCTATGTATTCCCCTTTGGCTTTAAGTGCAGTGCACAACAAAATCTCCTCCACTTTGTAAGTTAGTAGCATGATTTCCAAATAAACTAGAGACTATTAGGAAAAAGGTATTTTACCTTAGCCAGGAATAAATAAGACAAGATATGCAGCGATTTCCAAGAGAGGTGGACGAAGGGAGTGCAATAGAAATGGAAGACCTTGGAGATAGTCCCACAAGGGTATTGCTATATACTAACTCCACATTTTAATAGTCAAGTTTTTGCAGGATTGAATCCCTGGGTGTGCTTGGACTTAATCAGTTTGTTGATGCAAAATTTGATGGAACTCTTGGAAAGGTAAGATCCTTATTTAGAGTCCCAAAGATTACTGAAGATTCAACAACAATTTCGATCGAATTGTTGCTACCTGAATGCTGAGTAAAGCCTCCTTTATGTGCACATTCAGGATCATATATCATCTCTATTTACCGGTTTTGGGCGATGTGTTTCATCTACAATTTAAGAGATGACAGAGAAACACAGTCACCAATGTTTTTTTCTTCAGTTTCCCTTGGGGATGACTTGAAGGCTCTGTTAACACATGGAAAGAAGGTACTGGATTGGCAGTTTTGCTAACAAGCAGACTCCTTTCTAGATTCACAATTTATGGATGATAATGATCACTAGCAGAAAGCATAGAAGAACATGGTTCTAGAGAAAATTGGCAAGAGGAAATCGTTATATCATCTAGAAGGGGAGATGACAGCTCATGAGCATGTTCAGTAATATGATCAACACTCGAGGCCGGAGGGGGATCCTTCCTGGTGTTTCACTAACAAGATTTTTCGGTAAATTGGTATTGAACGGTTCAGTCACTACCTCCATGTGAACAGGATCAACAGTAAGTGAATGATCAGCAAAGCTTAAGCTGGTAGTAGGCACGACATGAAATATTCTATCACGGCCTTCAAGGAGTTACCTTTATCTAAGTATTGGAAAATGTCTGTGGTCTAGCGTCAACATATTCTTTGCAGAATCTAGAATGGAGGGAGACAACAGGGGATGTAGCATCATGAACAACATACTCTGCATTCAGAAAACCTTCAATTTCATCTTCGCTGAACTGATCAAGTCTTTTCTTGCAATCATTGGTTGATGAGGCTGAACCAAGAGGTGAATCAACCGGCTTGCCACTGGCAAGCTCAGCTTGGACCAAATCAATAGGAATCCCTTTCATGAAAATGTCTGGATTTAACTCATTTTCAAGAGTGGTCCCAACACCCTTTGAGCTCTCAGACCAAGAAATTCACTGATTTCCCATCACGTTACTATAAACCAATGTTGCGAACATCGACATCGGGATAAAATCTGCAAGGGTCTTGAAAACCAAAAAATCAGAAAAATCGGGAAAATATCAGTGAAAATCGGCAAAATTAAGATACCATAAAAGTATCTGTAAAAGTCGGCATCGGCTAGGCCAAAAATCGTGATTTCAAGATAAAATCGAGATGTTATCGAGATGTTCGCAACACTGCTATAAAATTGGGATTTTAGGAAATTGACTGCCTACATAGCCTATATGCATTTTAAGTTTGAACATAGCCTCCATTAAAGTTTGTAGGCAAATTTGTGTCTAGGATTTTTTTTTTCAACAAGAAAAATACACTGTTCTAAATTCGTGTCTAGGATATACGTCCTTTTCATTCATTTGAACTAATTTTATTCCAAGTACATTTCCATGAAGTATAACATCACTTACATGCATGTTCACTGGCTCAATATCCATACTAGATCTAAGAACTTCAACATTCGTTAAATCTGAGGGCAGATTTGCACATGACTAGACAAAAGCCTTGCAATGTAAGTTTTTAGCAAGATATTTAGTGTATATACGCTCAACCTCCAATCGCATATAGATGCATCCAGCTGATCTCTGGCCATTTTGAGGACACCAGTGTCATTTTATTGGGTTGTGGCTACCCCTGCTATGTCCATTGACACTGGATCCATATCACCTATACTCAACGTGGTCTCAATGGTTACAATTATAATCTGATCTACGGTTGTTTTCCTTTTCTTATTTGTCTAGAAAACCACATATTTTTTCTTCTGGTCAAATGTGAACAATTCTAAGCATGCCACCTTGTCTCCTACGAGCTGTGTTCCTCCCAAAAAGTGTTGAATGCTGGAATCGTGCTGGTGTGATATAGTAACTCCTTCCATTGCTCCAACATTAGTGAAAATCCCTGCTCTTACTGTTGTTTGATCTTTTGGGATTTGTTTATTGTGTGGACACTATTGCGGTCTTCGTGTTTGTGACTTCTTGAGATGACAGTTGTCATCATTAGGCACCGAACCGGTGGTCATGGGAATACTTGTCTTTTTGCTTCTTCATTATCTTCAAAATAGACCTATGATTTGTGATGAGCTTAGTTAGGTCATGCATTTTGAAGTGATCATAGTTGAACTTGTACAAAGTCTATATATTCTCCCTTTCTTTGCAAAGATATAAATCGGCAAGCAATACATATAACAATTGAGCAGGATGGCCAGAGTTTTTTCTAGTGTACATATAGGGCTTTGTTAAATCCACCATGAATGGTCTAGAAAGCCATCTCCCTAGTTACTAATCTATTTGGCACGTGTTTGGGCACTGTGTGTGGTGCTTTCATGGCACCGTAAGTTCTCATAGGTGGTTGATTCATCCATATAGCGATCAGCTTTTTCTTCCTGTTCTTCCTCTTCAAAAATTAAGGACACTTCCTCTAGCAGAAGACTTTAGCTTCTTCTGACTTTGGTAGGTTCCGGGAAATGCATTAAACATTCGATGTTGGTGGTCATCTTTAAACCATTGCCCAGGTTGTAGACCTCCCTTCTTCTGGTTGGGATATGTCTTAAAAATATGAGACACTTCATGGTGTAACTTCTTGCCAAATTTGGGGAGATTACAAGACTGCACTAAGTGCGAAAGTGTTGGTGGTCATCCTTAAACCACCTCTCTTTATTTAACATTTCAAGGGAACAGTTCAACCTAGCGCTGCCTTGCATACTTTGCAGATTTGTGTTACAACTCTCTTTTTGGACTCACACATGCCCCACGGATTAGGGGAGATGTTGGACACTAATCCTCTGTGATGGGTGTAGAGCTAATTAGTCTGAAGCCAGGTCCAAGTGACCTTTGAATGTGGAATCCAAGAGTCATACCAATGTAATATAAATGTATATCTATGATGAATAATAATATATCTCACGCTTATCCTTCAGTTCTATCTTGTGTGTTTACAATACCTGTGTTTAACAATATGGATGCCCAGTTGAAGATTGTTCCCTCTCAGGGATTGTTCGTAGTAAAGGACCCTTGGGCCTTGACTTTTGGAAATGCGAGGCATGCTTTTCCCCATAAAACTTATTGATTAAGGCCACTGCATTTCAGACCAGATTTTTAAGATTTAAGGTGGAATATCATTTGGTGTTTTGGGACCTAATTGCTTACCTCCATCCCGCCATTCCTTCATGATCTCGTGGTAGGTTCTCCTCATAAGACATTTGGACCCAATTGTTTGTTATATATTCCTGGACTCCTGAGAAATTCTAATATATATTGACATTGTCAGTGTCATAAGATGATATACATTAGCGAGTATTTGACATTATCTTTCTCGTATCCACATTGGTGTGCTCAATGATCCATTCACTTACATCAAAGCGAGGGAGGATCACATTGCTTTGACATTTGGACCCAATTGTTTGTTATATATTCCTGGACTCCTGAGAAATTCTAATATATATTGACATTGTCAGTGTCATAAGATGATATACATCAGCGAGTATTTGACATTATCTTTCTCGTGTCCACATTGGCGTGCTCAATGATCCATTCACTTACATCAAAGCAAGGGAGGATCGTTGATTGGACCACCACATTATGGAGTTGGGATCTCCTAATGTTGTGATTCATAATAGCATCCTCAATATTTGTTTCACTGGGATCGACACATTCTGGCCTTCTGTTTTCTTCTTGTACATTATGAAGAGCAAGTCATCATATTCAGAAGAAATGGGAAGACCAGTTTTGTTAACAGTGTCATCATAAATAGCCATGGTCCCTCATTTTGATATGTATCTGTGGTGGAAGATGTTGCTTTCATCTTGGCCTCTGTAGCAAGGGCTACTTATTTCAATCTTGCTTTCTTTGGAGCTATTGATAGATCAAGTTATCATTCATTTGGACTTAACACCAGAATAATAATACTTGTTAGTCCATTAATTAAAACAGCATATATATAGCAGGGTGTTGGTCGATGAACTATGGACGATAAAGAGTTCGAAGGATCAGTGGGTCTTTCACACCATTGAAGTAGGAGGGTGGGCATATTCAAAGGGGTTTGGTAGCTGGGCTTACACTACCTACTCAAGAAAACAATGCTTAGTTGTGTGTGTTATGGTGCAGGAAGTTCGATGGATTCGAGGACTTTCACACTAACATTTAAGGGTCTAAGTGAGTGATTTGCAAAAACGAAAGAAAATCATATTATTTTGTTTGACAATGGTGAATCGATAACTCTTTAGACTAATCTAAGGGAGATCCCAGGATCAATCCTGGTAGCTGCCTGGAGATTGCTGGGGCAGCAACTAGGGGAGTCCAAGTGAATTGGCTCTAAAACACCTCTGACAAAATTGATTGTATGTACGATGTGACCAGATAATTCAAAATAAGCCTACAATAGGTTGCAAGGTTATACGGGCTAGAGGCTGTCCCGGATGAGAGCTTAAGTTTGCAATTCGGAAGCATAATGATGACAAAGGACAGAGTTGTGATGATCTTCAAAGTTTATGGACAACTTTCGGAATCTCCCTTACTTTGCTTAATTCGAATTGTGTCATAAATCCTCAATCCTCAAATAATATGCATCTTGCAGCAGCTAACTAAATAATGTTGAGTGAGAAATTCAAACATCAAAAGCAATGTAAGATACAAAATTGGAAGGATTTGAGTGGGATTCAAAATATCAAATAGTTTCTAATTGCTTCAAAATTATTTCAAGGCTAGTTATTTCAAGAAACTTGAAAAAAAACATGAAATATTAGTCAAATTATTATATCAATGAGATCTATCTTTATTTTTTTTTAAACCATGGTGAATCGGTAACTCTTTAGACTAATCTAGGGGAGGTCTAGGATCAACTCTCATGGCTTCCTTATAACACCAAGTGTATACCCAATAACCTGCAAGCCAGATATACCAGATTTTATGATTTAGCAAGAGCCAAGACTCTCAGAAATGGGGAGTCTACTCCTTGAGCCGAGATCATAGCAAGTCATATAGTCAATGAGATTTGAACTTTGGTCTAGTTGGTTTCAACCAGTGAGACTTACAGTGAAACCACATATCACTGTATGAGATCCACCTCCCTTATTAATCATTGAGATAAGTGACATTACTAGGATATTTTGAAATACGGTAAGTGAGTTTTCTTTAACAAGCCTTCAATTTGTGGGATTCAACTTGGTGTCAAGCTTCTAATGAAATTTGAACATAAGTTTGAAAAAATGTCATCAAATTGTTTAATTTTTTCTAGATAATTTTTTATTTGAATTTGGTTGGAATTATGTTGAAAGTTTTTATCTCTGTGTAGGGAATTCTCTTCATGAAATTTGACTTCTAGAATTTTGGTGAATTTTTGTAACATACTCAATCTTTAATGCTTATGAAGAAAATGGGGTATCAAATTTATTTTAATCACTTCAAACTCCACCTCTAATGTTTATTAAGAAAATGGGTTATCAAATTTATTTTAATCACTTCAAACTCCACCTCTAATGTGTCCACGTTCTTCTGTTTATAGAGAACTATTCCAAGATATAAAATTTATCTCGTTCTGGGTCTAAGACATCAAGATATGACCCTTAAAAGTTTTTTTTTTAATACCAATGCCACATCAACTCTAGTCATGCCATGTCATTTCCCAGTTCCCACATAAATTACTTTACTTTTACGTTTATTTAACGAGAGTTATGACATACGTTATTTATTAGGTAAACATTTTACCCATTGTAATTAATATCTTTCTTCCCTCACATTTAAATCATTTATTACACCATCTCCACTTTAAAATAACTTATTTATTAGGTAAATCTTTTATCCATTGTAATTAGTATCCTTCTTCCCTCACATCTAATACATTTATTACATCATCTCCACTTTAAATAATCAGCCCAAAATTCCAATGAGGATAAATAATAATTTATTGCTCACTTTTGGGCTTCATTCACCCTAAATTTTATTATTTACTTTCTTCTTCTTCTTTTGCATGTGGTGAAATTTTATTATTCATTATTTATGTTCACATAAAAAATATTTTGACCACTTTTCCGAAATGAATATGATAATATTTCTTTTCAGCTCCACCTTGTGTGGAGTGGTAGAGCATCCCCTTATCTCTCCATAGGCTTTGCCTCTTCACATGCTTTACATCCACACTTTTGCATCATTTAAATTACACTGAAAGTTCAGTGCCCTTCAAATTGCACTATTCATATTTATTCTATTTCAAGACTTGTGCGGAAACCCTCCTCATAGGTTGTACTATGCACATCATTCTTAGTGAAATTTTCCATTCTTGTGTGGAAGATTTCCCAATGCATTGTCGCAGGAAGATTTACTCCCACAAGCTTTATATTACTGCTCAAACTAGCAGGGGTCCTAAAAGGGGATCCTTGGACCTAGATCAATGGAAACAATGGAGCAATAACCCACTGTCACCTCGACTATGGCTCCCTACTCTTTATGGAATTTCACCGATGGGAGGAGACCTGATATAATAAGGACCAGGAAATGAATAGGTCAATGATAGGGTGAGGGGTGATCCTAGGGGCCTATTCACAAGAGAGGCTCAAATGTATAGCGTGCTTGCTTTGGAAGGCAGGGTTGAAGGATCTCAAGGAAGGGGACAAGGAGAATTTCAAGGTTTAGGTTTAAGGTATGTATCTTATAACGAAGGTCCTCAAACTTTAAAATTATTATGAAGGCTTGGATTCCAAGTGATATTTGAAGAATTATCCTTAATAGCGTATAAGACCACACAGGATCAAGAGGCCCCGGGGTTAGTTCACGGGGGTAGGGTTTAGCAACCAATGATATACTTGACCTAATTCAAAGGGATAAAGGGACCAAAGAATGGATTTTCAATACAAGGCACTATGAAGATCCCAGTGAGCTTTCTAGCCTAAGGAAACTAAGGGAAATAATCGATCTTCGAGCTAGGGCTTGCGATATCTCAAGATCCCATCGTCAGAATCTCATGAAATTTGGAGGGATTCTTGAGGAAACACTAGCATAGCTATGGACCAAAAATCGAAGTGTTTGGATGGCTATATTGTGAGATAATTGATGCCTTAGATGACCTATGTAGGCTAGGCCTAGAAAAGAGGGGAAGGTGAAAAAAATAAGCTTTGAAGTGATCACCTATGGAGGACCAGTACCTAATCCTTTTGGGGAGATTGGAGTGAAGTAAAATTATGACTATGGATTTTGAATTTTCTATGTTAAGGAGCCTCAAAGATAACTTCACATAACATGAGGGAAACAACAAAAACAACTTCAAGAGCTTTATACTTCGTTTTGAAAAATATATGGCTTATCAAGATGAATTTCAATGATGAGGCATCTCCAAGAACATTCACTTATAATACATGGCCCATACATGAAGCATCACTATTTAGAAACAAGATTTCCACAACTTCACAAAAATAGATGTAGTAAATTAGCCCTAGTATAGCGAAATTCCAACAACAATGTATGTGACAAAAATAAAGAGAAATAATAGCATTAAATTTCACTTACATGTATTAAGAGTATATCCAACCATCAAAACTTTTCCAATTAAGAAGCCCCAAGATGAGAAAATGTTCCAAACATCAAAATTCATTCCATGCTCCAAAAATTCGTCCTCCAAGAAGGATAGCGAAGTTCTCTAAAGAGATACAAGTCCAATCCAAGTGATGATGCTAATTTGAAATCACATCACTTGTATTTATACACTTCTAATGAGTTTGATTTAGCTAATTAGGCCTACTTTAGCCCCTATAATAAAATAATGTACAAGATAACTAACTTTTGGTGACAAACCCACCAAACTAGCTCATAAACAAAAGAATAAGCATCTCAAGAGGTCAAATGATCAACAATAGATGTCGTTGGGCCTTGTATGAGGCTTGATGAAGTCCATAGGTGCCACGATGTAAAATAGGACTCCCAAAAATAGCGGATAAGGGGTTGGCCCCTTGTTCTCCAAATAGTAATCCTGTGGTGCTCTCAATAGGTGTGGGGGCACACAAGTGTCCTCATGGGTCTCCAAACAGATGGAATATGCTTGTAGACCATTTGCAAGGGCTCAGATGATGGTGTAAGTGATGCCACATCGTCATACAAGTCCCGGGTCATCTGCCAAGTGCATAATGTAGTTGTGGGGCTGGCTAGGCATGGTGAACCAAGGGCATCTTCCTCATCCAATAGATGAACCATGAGCAATATATGAATGACTTTGGGGATCCATGGAACATTTTCTGATGCTATGGAGGCACATGGCTCTCTACACACACCCTACATGTGCCAATATAACCCTTTGGAGGGTTAGGACCCCGTATAGGGAGACCAAACCCAAAATGGATACCATCTATAATCTTGCATAAGATCCAATGCGTTCTTTTTCTTTTTAGTACAAAAATTCATTTAAATAAATCGATTTAAAGAGCTTACGAACCATGGAAAACATGTGGACACTTCATAATGGCTTGCCCTTCCATAGTGGGCTTTGGCATGTGTTAATGTCTCCAAACTCCAAGGGGGGTTAACCAATTACCCTTTTAGGTGGTTTCTACTTTTAAAGGGGACAATATGTCCAAGGTACATTCTTCAAATGGTGGTGGCATGTGATAAAAAGATGAATGGAATAGGGAATGAAAGGGGAAATCCTGGGCCACATGTCGGGGTACAAGAGTAACTAACAAAGGGAAGCCCACATTTGGGTATATAATGTATAGGAGGGAGCAATCGTGGTACATGAGTTACCCTGACCTTGTTTTTTCCACCCTTCTTCATATGCCTTTTGCCTTTTATTATTGTCTTTGATTAACTGCTTGGGGCTCAAGGGATAAAGCATGATGTGTAAAGTACAACAGTGGATATCCCCCTTTAAGGTAGGGCGGTTCATTTCCCACTAGGGGTTGGGAATCATGGGTTACTGAATAATAAAGGAGGCTCATCTAGAGCCAATAGGAACAAGGGTGATCGCCATGGGAATGGGGTAGAGCTCATGTATTGGCTTTTTCCCACGTGTTAAATGTATTTGTCCCGACCATATTTTGCATTTTGTGTTACATTTTCCTATTGAATGTGGCAAATTATGCTTTTACTTTATTTTCAGCTACATAAACCTTCAGGGCATCGTTTCAAGCCCGACCCAAAGTGTGGGCAAGGGAAAGGGTAGGCTAACCTTATGTGAACCTAGTGGAGGGATATGGACCCATGTGGGAAAAATGATGAATCGGGTTGTAATGAACGGAAGGGGAGTGATATATGTGGATGAGGGAGCGAGACCACACAACCAAAATTAGGTTATCCCATGTAGTACCATCCCTAAAGCCCAAAGGTTAATTAAAGAGATCCCACGGGACTAGGATCCAAGGTTAACATCCCAAAAAATGTCTAGGGGACAAGAGCACAAGCCTAGCCCACTCTTTCCGCAAAATCCCCCCATTAATCCATGCCCAAAAGTTTCAATGATAAAAACTACAATACTCAATTACCAAATGACAAGGCATACCTTTAGGTTTGGGAGGCCCACCTTCAAACATATGATCATGACAGATGGGTGAGGGACCACATGGCTGGCTCAGGTGGTGGAGAAATGGAACAACGAGCTAGTTGGTGGTTGCAAAGGCCTACTAGCTGCCGGCTGAGGACCATCTTGGAGAAAATTTTTCTCCTAGGGATATCACCCACAAAATGATGGGTAATATATGGCTCTAACCGGGACATGATCTCTCGAAAAGTGGGCGAAGCTACTCGAATAGGAGGTCATGAGAACACCAAAAATTTCTTGGTTGTCGTAGACCTGTTACCTACACATATCAAAGACTAAACCCATGGGGCAGCAGGTTTGTATGGTGTCTTATGATCACTTGTGCTTAATGTTAGGCCGTAAAATCAATAGATAATAAAATATGCAAATTTTAGTCTAAATGCAGCTAATCTACCATGAGAAATATCATATGATGTTAATGCGAAAATCAACATGCAATGCATCCTACTCTAACATGCATATGGTACAAAACTAATACTAATTGTAATCATAAAGTCAGTGCAACCAACATATCATCAAATAAATATAAATATGTCGGCCTATATGATTACTCATGTAGCAAGTTCCAAAGCGGACGTGAACAAAATCATATCGATGATTAGACCGACGAGAGGTAGGAAAATAGAATGCCCATACATGGATGATCACGTGAGAAGAGGTAAGAAAAGGATTTTATCTAGTCCATGAGATCCTCTCTTCTAACCAAAATATAGAGATGTCAACGATTAGGCTTATAAATTTTTGATGGATGACAACCTTAGACATATCATTTCCATGGTGCTCCTTATCATTTATGTCATATTTTTTGGCCTCTACAGGGTTATGATTAATAGGAAAGGGAGACCGATGAGATGGAGAAACACAAGTAGGTTTCCAATGATGATCACACTAGAAAAGGGAGGTTATAGATTGATCATGATCCTGAGGGGGTGCCCAAGGAGAGAAAGAATACTCAATGAGGGGTTCTTCCTCGACACTATACTCGGAAAAGGGAAATGGATCAAGGTCACTTGAGATCATATGAGAATAGGTGCAGGAATCACTCTCAAAATGATGAACAAGAGAAGAGGGACAAAGAGAGGGTAGAGTGTTATATCCAATAGGTTTCTCTTCCCCAAAATCATAATCTAAAGACTCAAGTGAGTTGAATATAAAATCATAAGGAGGATAGGTAGGAGCCTTAAACAAAGTTACCGATCAAACGGGAACTATTACCTCAAAACAATAACTCTAGCCCAAAAAAATTAAAAAAACATGAAAAAAAACCCAAAAATGAAAAGTGTCTTCCAGAACACACTATTTTTTTTAGGGTAAAACTTCAATATTCTCTTAAATTATAATAAAAACCAAGTTTTTTCTTGAAAAAAGGATTGAAAAAACACCCTCGAAACAAAAAGTGTTGATGGTGGAATAATTTCGCCAATTTTTTGTGTGCAAAAAGCAGCCTGAAAATGAAAAGTGTTGAAAGTGTTGATGCTCGAATAACGTCGCCAATTTTGTGTGCAAAAAACAGCCTAAAAACGAAAAGTGGTGAAAGTGTTGATGCTCGAATAAAGTCGCCAATTTTGTGTGCAAAAAACAGCCTAAAAACGAAAAGTGTTGATGTTGGAATTACATCGCCAATTTTTGTGTGTGCAAAAAACAACTTGAAAACGAAAAGTGTTGATGCTGGAATAACGTCGCCGGTTTTTTGTGTGCAAAAAATAACCTAAAAACGAAAAGTGTTGATGTTGGAATAACGCGTCAATTTTTTGTGTGCAAAAAACACCTTGAAAACTGAAAGTGTTGATGTTGGAATAACGTCTTTTTTTTTGGGTAAATTGTCAATAGTTTTTAATAATGACATTAAAGATAAAATATCATGACTCTGAAAAACCTTAAAATTTCAATGATAAACACGACATTAAAGATAAAATATCAAAAGTATTAAAATTCCAACGATTTTTAGGCATGGTATTAAGATAATTTATTATCATGCCTCTGAAAAGCCTTAAAAATCCAAGGATGACATCAAAGATAAAATATCACCTTTATGAAAATAAACTTCCAACAATTTTCAGGTATAGTATTAAAGATAAAATATCACTTGTAAAAATTAAAAAATTAAATAACAAAAATATTTAATTAAAAAAAAAACATAAAAAAAATAAAAAAAATAAAAGTAAATAAAAATTAACCCAAAAAAAAAACAAAAACAAACAATTTTATTTTATTTTATTTTTGAAGTTATAAAAATAATAATAATAATAAAAAAAACCGAATAATTAAAAAAATGATAAAAAATAAAATAAAAATTAGTTAAAATAAAAATAAAAAATAAAAATATTAAAATAAAAAATAATTAAAATTAAAAATAAAATTTAAATTTAATTTTTATTTTTTATTTTTTTTAAGTTATAAAATAATAATAATAATAAAAAACCGAATAATTAAAAGAAATGATAAAAAGAAAAATGTCGTGTTCGAAATGCTGTTGCGCGTGCTTGTGCGCTCTGGTCTTTGACCTCGGCCTCCCTTGAGCGCCTCCGCGCCCGACGCTGGGCCTCTTGCCCTTCAGCGCGCTGATCTGCCTGTCTCAGGGCCTCCTGCCCTGCGTTCCGTGCTCCTGCCCTTCTCTGGGCCTCCTGCCCTGTTCGTGAGCTCTGCATTTTGTCTTTTTGCAGGCCCATCCTGCATGGGCTCCCAGGAGGATATTCTGGATCAGTCTGCTGCATCTCCTCATGCTCAAGCTTTGCTGCCCTCATCAGCTCTCTGGGTCCCCCTAAGCCTCGTCCTTCCACCTCTAGATTTGTTAAAAAACTGGATGGCCTGCAAGAAGTTGTCCTTCCCCCCTGCTCCCTCGCATGGCGGCCCTCTCTCTGGCCGAAAAGGGATTGATTGGCCAGTTTACTGGGCTCTGGCCTTCTCCGAAGTCAGTCCAGAGATGGATCGAACGGAACTGGGCCGACAAATTCTCTGGGAAAATCTCCATCAGGTTCTGTGGCAAAGGGTATTTTACCTTCCACTTCGAATCTAAGGATGACAGGGATCTGATCTTTAGAAATGGTCCTTACTTCATGGATTCTAGGGGTCTCTACCTCAACAAATGGACCCCTGAATTTGATCTGGAGCTAGACGTGCCTTCTGCTGTCCCTGTTTGGGTGCGTCTTCCTCACCTTCCCCTTCACTGTTGGGGGGACGACTCGGTCAGGGCTATTGGGAATGCGATTGGCACCTTCATCGACAGGAGTGAACCAAAAGAGAACATGCTCGCATGCGCCAGAATTTGTGTCGAAGTTGATCTGGGTAAAGGGCTGTCGGAAGCCATCAAACTCAAAGTGGACGATTGGACTCACATCCAGCAGATCGACTACGAGCATATCCCGTTCAAGTGTAAGGTATGTCATGAGTATGGTCATTTCGCTAACCGTTGTTCTAAAAACACTGATAATGCTAGTCAAGAATCTGAACAGCCTTGGGAAGTCGTTAAAAAGAAGAAGAAAGCCAACCCTGCCTCGCTTCCTATTTCCTATGAAGTGCCCCAGCCCTCTCATAGCCCTCCTCCCCCCCCTGGAACTGACCCTCATACCCTCCCCTTTTCCTCAGCTTCCCCTCCTCCTAACTTGCACTCCAACCCCTTTTCAATCATCACTCCCCCGGATGATGATCCTCCCCTCTCCATCCCCCCCCCTCCCCTTGATCCCCCTCCCTCCTCTCCTCCCCCTTATGTCCCCTCTTCCCCTTCCCCCAGCTTGGCTTCCACTAGGATCACTAGAAGCTCAGCCAAGGAGCACAGTGCCTCTTTGGAGACTCACAAGAAACAAGGCCTAGGTAGAAAATCTACTAAACAGCTCTGGATAGAAAATGCTCAGAAAGATATCGCTCTAGGAACTCAAAATCCTATAGAAAACTATATCCTAAGCCAAAACAGCAGGGACACCATGCAAACGGTCCAAGGAGGAAGAGCACCTCCTCAATCCAAACCTTTACAATGATGAAAGTCTTATCTTGGAATAGCAGGGGTTTAAGGCACCCCTCCAAATCCAAAGCTCTCAGGGATCTCATTAATCAAGAACAACCTGATTTAATCCTTCTTCAAGAAACGAAGCAGGGAGAAGTCGACATGAGGACAATAATAGATAGACAGAAGCAATATAAAGGTGCTATTTCAGATTCCAGAGGCACTTCCGGGGGTCTAGCCACCCTTTGGGCAAACAACACGTGGCAGCTCAAAGGTTTAACAACCACGCAAAACTGGCTCAAAACAGAGCTTGAAGAAACAACATCTCAACAAAGCATCATGGTATATAATCTGTACAGCCCCAACCACTACAGAGAAAAAGAGATTTTCTAGAACTCTCAAAGGGAGGATATGCAGAACAAAGACATAAAAAACATCATCATGGGAGGCGATCTAAACCTCATTCTCCACTCCAATGAGAAACGAGGAGGTTCCTTTGGGGAAGACCCTTTTAGAAGACTTCTGGAAGACACAATTCAAGAGCATGAATTAGTAGATATTATTCCCAAAAATTGCAGATACACATGGTCCAATCAGAGAATTGGAAAGGACAACATCATGGAACGACTGGATAGGATCCTCATCTCTGTTTCCCTCCTATCCTCTTACTCCTCAGCTTCGGCTTCTATTCTCCCCTTCTCCACTTCTGGTCACTATCCCACAACCCTCTCCTTGATTTCGCATTTTTCTCATGGTCCCCTCCCCTTTCGCTACAGCCCCCTATGGAATGATATTCAAGAGGCCAACCAAATTTTCAGAGAGGCATGGATCATTCATGTAGAGGGATCACCTATTCACATATGGGAGTCGAAACTTAAAATGACCAAGCAAGCCCTTAAATAATGGGAAAAAACCCACTATCAAGAACCAGACAAGATTAAAGCAAAAGTTAAATCCAAATTGAAGAATGTCCATTGCATTATTGATTCCCAAGGAACTAGCCAAGACATTCTTACTCAGGAGAAGGATCTATATTGGCAATTGCACAAAATTAGTAGGAAAGAAGAGGAAAAATGGCGCCTTAAATCAAGGAACCTATGGCTCCAAGAAGGAGACAAGAATACTACATTCTTCCATAAACAACACACAGTGCGCAAGGCCAAAAATAATATCTCCTCCATCACTGATGAAACATGCACCTCTCACACTGATCCTGAAGCTATCAAGAAGGCTGCCTCTTCCCACTATAAAGAACTCCTCACAGAGAGCAACTTGCCTGAGGACTACACAGATATGTTACAATACCTCTCGACTCTTATCTCTGAATAGATAAATAACTCCATCAACAAAGACATATCTGTTGAAGAAGTTGAAAGGGTCATTTGGGCTATGCATCAAGACAAAGCCCCGGGTCCAGATGGGTTCCCCATTTATTTTTACAGAGCCTATTGGAGCCTCATCAAAAAAGACTTCATGAAAATGATTCACTGTGCCCATCAAAAGAAGAAAATCAGGGGTTATACTAACTCCACATTCCTAGCTCTCTTACCCAAAGAAAATTGCCCTTCCTCCTTTTCCCGCTTCAGGCCAATCTCCCTCTGCAACTCCTCCTACAAAATCATCACCAAAATTCTGGCCTCTCATCTCAAGCCTCACATAAACAGCCTCATCTCAGAGAATCAAGGTGGATTCATTTCCCAAAGGCTTATCTCCGATTCCATTCTCCTCGTCCAGGAAGCCATACACTCCAGCATATCCCGTAACAAAAAGGGCTTCATCCTTTAGCTTGATCTTACCAATGCTTTTGACAGGGTAAGGGCACTCCTTCATTTTTGCTGTCTTGCATAAATTGGGTTTCAATCAAAGCTTCATTGACCTCATCAAATCCTGTATCTCCGGGGCTTGGATTTCCCCTCTGGTAAATGGAAGACCTGCTCCTTTTTTCCAATCCTCAAGAGGGCTTCGCCAAGGCTGCCCTCTCTCCCCCTATTTATTCATTATCATGGCTAACTCCTTCAGTGGGGCTCTTGATCACATGAAGCAGGTTGGTCTCATTACAGGGATTAATTATGGCAATGGTGTTCGCAACATGAATCACTCTCAGTTCGCTGATGACACTTTGCTATTGGGAGGAGCCTCTACAACTATCGCCCATCGTTTAAAAAAAAATCTAGATAGATTTATGCATTGTTCTGGAGGTCTGATCAACTACAAGAAAAGCTGTGTATATGGATGGAACACCTCAAGACAAACTATACACAACATTTCCAGCATTTTTGGGGTACCTTTCTAGACAGATTGGGATTATTTTACCTATTTGGGCATGCCTGTCAGCATAAACTTCTTAAAGACCAAAATCTGGAATGTGACCATGGATAAAATGAAAAGAAAAGTCAATCAATGGGGCTCCTCATGGCTGAATCATGCAGGCCGCCTCACCCTCCTCAAGTCCGGCCTTTCATCTCTCCCACTCTATCAATTCACTCTTTTGCAAGCTTCGGCCAGCATTCACCAAAAGATGGAGGCTATCATTTGACACTTCCTTTGGCATGGGGGCAAACAAGAAAGAAAAAAATACAACTTAGTCAAGTGGAATCAAGTCATCCAAGATCAGGAACATGGAGGCATTGGTGTACGATCGCCAAAAATCATGAATCAAACCTTTGGAGGTAAGATAGTTTGGAGATTTATCAATGGTGAACAAACTTGGTGGAAACAGGTGCTCGAAGTCAAATATCTAAATTTTCCAAGACAACAACTCCTTCAGCAAGTAATTCCCAACAGGCAGTGCACCAAAATTTGGTCCTCCTGCAAAAACTCCATCCCCCTCCTGGCAGAAAACCTCTCCAAAGTCCCGAAAGGTGGAACATCCATCAACATCGTCTAGGATCGCATCATGGGAGGTATCCCCATCATTGAAAGACCAGGTACTCAGAACATTCTTCGACACTTGGATAGTCTGGGCATCAAATTCCTAAATCAGATCTCAAAGTAGGATTCTAGAAATCAGTTATGGACTGGATGGCAGTTTCCTTTCATTCCTCCCCCTCTCAATGAAGACTTCAAAAATTTGCAACTCCATTTGCATGGGATAGCTCCTGTTCAACAAAATGCCTTGGATGAATTTTGTTGGGACCCCACAGGGAAAGATTACACCATAAAGTATGCCTACCAGTCTCTATGCCAAGAGCAATTTCCAACACCTACCTGGCCTATTTGGAAAATGGTTTGGCGCTCTGAAGTCATTCCAAAGGTTAAATTCTTCATCTGGACACTGCTGAAAGGCAAACTCCTCACTGCGGACAATCTTCGGAAAAGGGGGGTTATAGGTCCTTCTATCTGCCCCAACTGTCAAAGCGCTGCTGAGTCTATAACCCACCTCTTTCTCAGATGCCCCTTCGCCACTCTCTGCTGGACTGCTCTCACTTCCTATTTCAAGCCAGATCCTAATCAAGATGGCTCTGTTGCAGATTTCCTTCTCCATTGGAAAAGAAAATTACCCTGGAAAAACAAAAAGAACAATCTCTCAAGCAGGGTTTGGAACACTCTTCCGCTCACTGCTCTTTGGCACATCTGGCTCTCCCGGAACAACAAGATCTTCCATGGCAAAGACCCATCGCTCAGGAAGCTCTGCATCAAATCCTGGAGTCTTGTTACAGAAATCTTCGCTATCAAAAGCAACTACAGGCTCGACACCACCTTCCTAAATGTCGATGAAAGAAATTTCCTAAGCGAGCTCATTCTCAGAGGAAACAAACATTCAATCCACTCAACTCCTCAACGCTCCGACTCTTGGAAAATTCGCCTTAATGAAAATGCCTTCAAATACTGGATAAAAGGCAAAGGCGAATCAACTCTTTTTTTCGACAGTGCCTCGAAATCCAATCCTTAAATCGCCGGCGCAGGCGGCATCATTAGAAGCGCATTAGGGCTTGTGATTTTATCCTTTGAATGGAGCCTTGGATCGCTTTCTAACAACAGAGCTGAAGCCTTGGCTCTCTATCAGGGTCTAATCCAACTCAAAAATCTCAGATTGGACAATGTCATCATTCTGGGCGATTCAGCCATCATCATTCAATCCATGATCAGTGAGCGGTCCACATCAAATATCACCTTCGAGAAAATTCTCAGCAGATGCCGCATCCTCCTCAATGATCTGAAGGGAATCTCATTTCATCATATCTTAAGATCACTTAATAGGGATGCAGATCGTCTTGCAAACTTTGCCTGCGCTTGATCCTCGGGCTCCCTCCTTTGTAATGATGTCCTGACATTTTCTCCTCCCCCTTAATTATGATCTCTGCCCCTTTCATTTCTACTGCGATCCTTTTCTCTGTCATTTCGATTCCCGCCTGCACCCTCTGTTCCCCTCCTCTTCACATTCCCGTGATTATCCTGCATTGGCTCTTCTCCCAGTCTGTTCCCTCTTTCCCCGATCATCCCTTTATATTCCCCCCCCCCCAGCCTTCCTCTTTACCTTTGGCCTGCTCCTCCTCTGTCCCCCACAGCGCCTCTGGCTTTCGGACCCTTGGGTGATTGGCTGCACGTTTCTTAGCGCCTTCCTTTTCCCTTCTTTGAAATTTTCCCTTGGTTCCTGTTTGCTTTTTTTGCCCCTCATTTATTCTCCCGGTTCTCCCTGATCAGAATGGCCAGAAACGAAAATTGCTTCCATTGTGCTGACTTGCAGGCGGAACTCGATCAAATTCGTGCTCATCAGAAGACCATGGATGCCAAGTTAAAGAACGACGTCAAAGCACTAGAGGACAGACATCAAACTGATGTTAACTTCTTCCTTTCTAGGGTCTCCTCCCTCCAGGCTCAGTTTGAAGTGGTCCCGAATAGATGCGCCCATGTCGAAGAGTCGGTTCAAATCTTCAAATTCATGCTTGAAAAACTCACTGCCCCCAGCACCAGCTCCAACAACATCAGAAATGCGGGGAATGATGAGAATCCTAAACTCTCTACAACAAGGCAAATCAGTCACATTAACATAGACTAGCCCCACTTTCTAATTATGTCTTTTAAATATGCATTTCTTCTCTTTCAGTTCGCCTGTATTTACAATTTCACAACATTTTTGCACTGTCCGAATAGTAGAAGCAAAATGATTGTAACCTTCAGCTACAACTGCTATCTTTTAGCATTACAGACAACACTATTTGTAATCTTGGAGCCCAACTCCTTTTTTCTTTTTTGAAATACAACTAGCAACCGATTTTGTCAAAAAAAAAAAAAAATGATAAAAATAAAAAATAAAACATAAAATAAAAATAAAAAATAAAAATATTAAAATAAAAGATAATTAAAATTAAAAAGAAAATAACAATTAAAAAAGAAAATAAAAATAAAAATTTAAATTTAAATTTTTTTTTAAAAATTTAAAATGAAAATTTAAATAATAATTTAAATTGAAAAAAAAAAGTATATAAATATATGAAAAATACATTTTTAAATAATAATAATTTAAAAAAAAAATAAAAAGCAAATAAATTTAAAAATATAAATTAAATTAATTAAAAAAAAAAGTTAATAATAATAAAAAATTTGCGGGGGGAGGGGGGAGGGAGCTGCCACCCTGGGGTCGTAGGGCCCGGCCATCGGTCGGTGGGAGAGCTGGCAACTCTCCCCTGCTCAGCGGTCGAGCCCCGCGGCCCCCAAGGAGGCCGAGGTCGATTTCAAGCCTGGGGGTCGTAGGGCCCAACCACTGGGCAGGGGGAGAGCTACCAACTCTCCCGTCGCCCGACGGCCCCAGGATGACGGTTATTTTTGTTTATTTATTTATTATTATTTTTAATTTTCTTTTTAAAATTAAATTTATATTTTTAATTTTTTTTTCTAATTTAATTTAAATTTGTAAAAAACAACTTTCCGAGAAAATCACATATAATCATGAATTGTCAATTTAATTATTATTATTATTTTTAAATTTTAATTTAATTTATTTTTTTTCTATTATTATTTGAAAATGTAAAATTCACACACACACACGTATATATATATATATATATATATATATATATATATATATATATATATATATATATATTTTAAATTAAATTTTTTATTTTAATGTTTTTTTAAATTTATTTATTTATTTTTAAATTTAAATTTCCGATTTTAAATTTTTTGTGTTTTTCGTATTTTGATTATTTTAATTTTCGTCAGACCAGGGGGTAACTCTGCAAAACTGAGTATGAATTAGATGGAGATTGTGTGTGTACTTATACATGGAGGTGAGGCTATTGGGATTCACTTCCCAATGTCTCTTGGCCTTCCTTATTTACTAAATTACAATAATATACAATCTCACCCAATCCCTTAGGATTAAGTGTCAACATTCCCCCCTTTAATATGAAGGGATGTTGTTGAGTCCAAGCATCGTTTTGAACTTTTCAAACTTTTCTCTTCCAAGCGCTTTGGTGAGGATGTCTACGGTCTGCTCATTTGTGGAACAATGACGTAGATGGATGGTTTTGGCCTCAACGTGATGTCGAATCAGATGGTATTTTGTATTGATGTGCTTTGTTCGATCATGGAACTTTGGGTTCTTGGCCAACTTTATTGCAGAAGTGTTGTCGATCATGAGTGGTGTTGAATGCATTTGTTTCATCTGCAAATCTTCTAGGATTTTCCTGAGCCACACAATTTCCTTTGTTGCTGCCACATATTCTGCCTCGGTTTTGGAATTTGCTGGAACTGAATGTTTGCGTGATCTCCATGAGACAGCTCCTGATCCAAGACTCATGGTATAACCTGAGGTAGACACCCCAGTTTCTTTGTCCCCATCAAAGCCTGAATCAGAGTATCTGATCATGCTGAAATCGCCTACCTGTGTATATTTGAGTTCAAAGTCTCGAGTCCCCTTCAAGTACTTTAGAACTCTTTTTGCAGTAGACCAATGTCCTTCACAAGGTTTTTGTATAAACTTGGAGAGGATTCCAACAACAAATGAGATGTCTGGTCTGGTGGTAGTAAGGTAGATAAGACTTCCTACAAGCTATCTATACTTCGTTGCATCCTCGAATTCCTTCCCTTCATTGGATGTGAGCTTCAAGTTTTGTTCCATTGGAGTGGTTAAGGGATTGCATTCATCCATGCCAAACTTGTTCAAAAGATCTCCAATGCACTTCTTTTGATAAAGAAAGTTACTTCAATACCCAGATAGTACTGAACATAACTTAAATCAGTCATTTCAAAACCTTTCTTCAATTCTTTCTTTATGGATGAAATATAACTCTCATTGTTCCCTGTCATCAAAATATCATCTACATACACCACAAGATATACAACTGTTTTTCCAAATTTCTTAGCAAACAAAGTTGCATCATCGAGATCAAAATGTTTGAAGTCAAGTTTCAGAAGATGCTCAGTTAATTTCTCATACCAGGCCCGTGGTGCTTTCTTGAGGCCATACAAGGATTTTATAAGCTTTCATACTTTGTGTTCTTGGCCCTTCACAACAAATCCTTCTGGCTGGGACATAAAACTTTCTCCTTTAGATCTCCATTCAAAAAGGCGGTTTTTACATCCCTACTGAACTGCTAGGGAAAAGAGTGTCCGGATGGTGGCCCATTTTGACATGGGAGCAAAAGTTTCTTCATAATCAACCCCTTCTTTCTGTGCAAAACCTTTTTCCACAAGCCTGACTTTGTGCTTGTCAAGTGAGCCATCTACTTTGTACTTGTTCACAATAAATCCTTCTAGCTGAGACATAAAAACTTTCTCCTTTAGATCTCCATTCAAAAAGGCGGTTTTTACATCCATCTGATGGACTTTCCATCCCTTCTGAGCTGCTAGGGAAAAGAGTGTCCGGATGGTGGCCCATTTTGTCGTGGGAGCAAAAGTTTCTTCATAATCAACCCCTTATTTCTGTGCAAAACCTTTTGCCACAAGTCTGACTTTGTGCTTGTCAAGTGAGCCATCTGATTTGTACTTGTTCTTGTAGACGCACTTACAGCCAATTGGTTTGGTTCCCAAAGGAGGATCAACCAGCTTCTAAGTGCCATTATTTATCAAGGCATCATACTCCTTTTGCATCGCTTCATTCCATTCGTCATGAGAAGCGGCTTCTTTGAAGGAAGTTGGTTCATGATCTGTAGACAAAATCAATTCACAGTTATAAGAACTATCCATATCAATAGGTGAGTCAGAACTATCTACATCACCTTTGTTTTTTCTAGTGGAACTTCTTGTTCCTGTCTTTCCAACCTCATCGGGACGAACATTTTCTAGTGTCTTTGTCAGCCATTTGGGGGGACCTTTATGAGATGGCCCAAGCTACTCATTTGACTGAGTTGGAATTGAATCAAGATTCAATCTCTCAATTCTGTCAATCACATCGTTCAAGGTGTCATTCGTGGTTGGTTCTTCATGTGGGGGAGAGAGTGCTTCAAGAAATAATTTCACAGATTGATTCAGTATAGGAATCCCCCCTTTAAGATGTGGAATCTGATTATCAAATTCTTGAAAATACTTTGCATGTGTGAATCTATCCAGGCGATCAAGTTGCTGCTCAACAACATTGTCAGTCTTGGAAGATTCAAGGAATATGACATCTCTTGCTATTACAAACTTCTTATTGACTTCATCATGAAGACGATATCCTTTGGAGGTATTGGAATACCCCAAGAAGATACATTTTCGACTTCTAGCACCAAGTTTATTCCTTTGTACCTTGGGTATCAAAGCATAACAGGTGGAACCAAAGACCATAAAATGCTTTACCGAAGGAATGTGGCCATGCCACATTTCATAAGGAGTTTTGTTTCTGATTGAATTTGAAGGACACCTATTCTTTATGTATACAACACATAGAACTGCATCAGCCCAAAACATCAATTTTACATTCTTAAAAAACATCATGGAGCGAACCATATTTAAAATGGTCCCGTTCATTCTTTCAGCTACATCGTTCTGTTGAGGATTATAGGGCACAATTTCTTGATATTTAATCCCATGTTGACGAATATAATTTTCAAATTCGTTTGAAGTGTATTCTTTTCCATTATCAATACGCAAAGAGCCAATATGAGTTTGTGCATCATTTTCAATCCATGCATGGAAATTCTTGAATGTTTGAAAAGCATCAGATTTGTTCTTCAATAAGTAAACCCAAAACATTATGGTGTAATCATCAATAAATGTCATCATATATTTATTTCCATTTGCAGAAGCAACAAGCATAGGGCCACATAAACCTGAGTGAATAAGCTCAAGTTTTCTATGTGCTTTGGAATGTGAATCATGAAATGGTTGTTTTCTATGCTTTCCTAGAATACAAGCATAACATTGCTTAAATTTCCTAGGAATTGTAGGCAGTCCATTAACACCATTTTTCTTCAACAATTGAAGGCTGTCATAGTTTAAGTGTCCAAATCTAGCATGCCATAAAATACTTGATGGGAATGTATCTAAATCATGATGTGAATTGAATGAAAAGTTTTGTGCATGAGCAGAGGAACCTTGTAGCTTCAAGAGTCTTTCTTCTTCTATTCCCTCCATGACAAGTGAGCGATCTGATGCTTTTCTGACCTCAACCTTGCCATCAAACAAGTGAATGGAGTGTCCTTGCTGGCGGATGTGGACCAAGGACAACAAGTTTCTCCTCAACTCAGGGAGGTATAGAACCTCATGTAGAAAATGATCTAGAAGACCAGACAACTTAAGCTTGATTGTGCCAAGCCCTGATGGCTTGAGTTTGGATTTATCTACGAAGTATATTGCTCCATCAAGTTTTGTCAGTAAATTCTTAAAAAAAATATTTTCTAAATTTCACGTGACATGTTTCTCCCGAATCTAGCAACCAATCATTTCTCCAAGAAGTAAATGAAACATCAAACACGTCTTCAGTTACTCCATTGTTACAATGTGCTACAACATAATGAGCGGATTCGGGTGCCTTACCTTTGTCTCTATCATGAGTTTTACCTTTTTCTTGATTTCTTTGCTGCTCAATTTTATCCCAAGGCAGATTACATGTAGATGCATCATGCCAGTATTTATTGCAACACATGTAATGAAGATTAGATTTTTCAGTTTGAATTTGTCTGCCCCCCCTTCCTCTGAAATTTCTTCTTCCTCTTCCTCTTTGGCCACCTCTTCCTATGGAAGAATCTTGAGCATGACTCTTCTCTCTATGTGCAAAGAATACAACCTCTTCAGAAGATAGAGGGGTTGTCATCTTTCCAAAAGCCTTCTCTCTTTCTACAAACTTTTTCTCAAGGGAATCAAAGGTGATTTTCATGAGGTTTCCACTTGCTTGCAAGGATTCAAGATAATGCGAGTAAGTGGGATACAATGTCTTAACATATGCTATGAGAGGTATATCAACTTCTACACCAGTGTTCTTAATGTCATGCATGATAGATCTTACTTCTAAAGGTAAAGCAAGAGGGTCATCATACTTCAATTCAAGACTAAACAACTTAATCATTAATTGAACAATTTCAAGTTTTGAATGTGAGTCATAGAGTTCTTTTAGCTTGCTCAAGGCTTCATAGGCATTTGAAAATGGTGTAATATGGCGACTCTCCTCTTCATTTACGGAATCTGCAATCAAGGCATAAGCCTTGCAATTCTTGCTTTCCCAAATGGCGATCTCCTTGTCTGAAGTTGGCTTTGCTGGTGGAAGGTCTCCTTCTACAAATTCCTCTCCACAGCTCATTAAAAATGAGAGTGTGTTTGATTTTCCGAGACCATTCAGGATAGTTCTTCTTGCCAGAGAGAACAACTCCTACAATAGATATGAGAGAATGCATTATTTTGAAGAAAAAAATACTTTACTGTCATGGTAAAAACTCAATTCTGGTTTCAATTCTGCAATTTTTTTTTTTTTTTTTTTGTAAATTTTTTTTTGGGGAAAAACAAAGGTATTATCTGAGGGAGGTATTTTTTGGGGGAGGTGTTTTCTGGGGAAGGTTTGTACCAAGGAAGGTATTTTTTGGGGGAGGTGTTTACCAGGGTAGGGGGAGGCGTTTTCTAGGGGAGGCCAAACTGTGTAAAAAAATTAGAATGATATACAGGTCGAATTATATAAAAAAAACACAGAGAGAATTTGCGTGGGAGGGGAGGGGGAGAGTCGAGTGGTCGTGAGCGGGGAGGGGAGCAATGTGAGCATGTGAGGGGGGCGAGGAGCTGGTCCGTGAGCAAGGAGGGGAGGGTGGGCTGTGAGCAGGGAGGGGAGGGTAGGCCGTGAGTTGGGGAGGGTTGTGAGCGTGTAAGGGGTGAGTGGGAGGCTGAGGGGAGGGAGCGCCATGAGTTGGGGAGGGGAGGGTGAGCAGGTGGGGTAGGGAGGGAAGTGGGTGAGGAGTGGCCATGAGCGGGTGAGGGGGATGGGAGTGGATGCGAGGGGGGCGGGGAGAGGGGTGAGCGGGTAGGGAAAGGAGGGGAGTGGGTGAAGGGGATGGTTTGCGTGAGCGTGAGTGTGAGGGAGGGTCGAGGGGTGTGAGGGAGGGTGGAGGTGAGTGGGACAACGTGAGGGAATGAGTGGGACAGCGTGAGAGAATGGAACATTAATAAAAAATTAAATGTGCAAAGCTGAAATTGCACAGTAAAAATTAAATTTGCAGAGCTGAAATGAGGTAGAATTTGCCAAAAAAAAATGCAGAATTATTCCAGAATACTAGAATGCCAGGAGCAGTAAAAAAAATTGAATGCACAATGATAGTTTGCAAAAATGCAGAACATGAGGGAGTTACATCGAAGGTAGGAATGCCAAAAATGGGACTGGCTCTAATACCATGTCAGACCAGGAGGTAACTCCACAAAATTGAATATGAATTAGATGGAGATTGTGTGTGTACTTATACATGGAGGTGAGGCTATTGGGATTCACTTCCCAATGTCTCTTGGCCTTCCTTATTTACTAAATTACAATAATATACAATATTACAAATCCCTTAGGATTAGGTGTTAACCATTTTTTTAAATGTTTTATTTTAATTAATTAATTTTATTTATTTTTTATTTTTTAACTTTAAAAAAATAGTTTTTTTTTTTTTGTTAATTTTTATTTATTTTCTTTAAATTATGAGTTTTTTTGAAATTTTTCTCGTTTTTTAATTTTTAAAATTTTTATAAGTTATTTTTGTTTTTTTTACACTTTTATTGGTTTATATATATATATATATATATATTTGATTTTTTTTGTCATGTTTTTATATTTTATTTTTATGTTTATTACCAAGATGAAAATCACCACTCTAAAGAAAAAGGATTGATGTTGCATGAAAATCACTAACATTTTAAAACAAATTTGAAGTGCCAAAAAAATCACCATTTTTCTAAATCGACATGACATTTAAAATTAAAAATCAAAGGAAATTTGAAGTTCCAAAAATATGTTAAAAAAAAGGTTATTCTACATCACCACTTTTCAAAATTGACATGAAAATAATGACATTTAAAAAAAAAAGTCATAAGAAAATTTAAAGTGCCAAAACTATGCTAAAAAATATAGGGTGATTCTGCATCACCACTTCAAAATCAGGTGTTTTTTTTCCTACCTCAAAAAACCGGGTACTAGGTAATTTTATCGTTTGATTGGTAACTTTGTTCTTATCGATTTCCTTACTATTGGCATAAAAAAACAGGTTTTCCCTAAAAGGTGAATCAATTACTTCCAACTGCCCCTTTTCATGCCAGGGAAAATAAGAATTCTCCTTCCAAAGGGTATCGATGGATATGTCATCATAAGTAATGCCCGAGAGAAATGGAAAACCAATATCAGCCTCATCCTCTTTGTGAGTATCTTAAATGGGAGAAAAATCAAATTGAGGCTCAACAACTTTCCATTTCTCCTTTTTCGATGCAGAAATAATCTTCAATGTCATCCTCCATGGAGCTCATGAGATCACCTTCCTCAAGGTTCTCAAAAGGAGAGTTATCAGGGGTGATACTCTCGAGAAAGGAAAGGTCAATCTCAACTTTACTTCCATAGCCTCGCCATCCTCAATACACGTGTTCTCAAAATCATCTTGCTCATCATGTGGACCCAACAAGGACTCATATTCTTGCTCTTCAGTTAGATCTTCAAGGGCATATTCATCTTGGTTAGTTGACAAGCGAGACAACTCTTCTTCCCTCTTCTCTTGAAGAACAATAGCTAAGGTATTTGGCACATGATTTTGATGATATGATTCTAGGAGGAGAGAATTAGTGGGATTCTCTTTATATTCACATTTCATATTATGAAGCTTCACCTCTTCTTTGTGAAAATGAAAGAATACTTCAATAGAATTACATTCCCTTACTAATCCCCTGCATGACCTACTATATTCATCCATTCTTTCTTACGTGATTTGGAGGCTTACATGATCCAACTCTTTGTCATCATCAGAGGAGATGTTCTCTTTCTCATTACCATTGTCTTCCAATTCCATTTGCTCATCACCCTTGCTTACGCTTGAGCTTTCTTCGATTTCATCCTGACCATCCAAATGATTACCCTTTGTGGGACTTTGTACTTGGTTATAATATTTTTCTTTGACCAGGTTGTCCAGAATATTCAAAGCATAGGTTAGGCGAGCAAAGTCAACGAGACGACTTGGATCCTCCCCATAGGAACACCTCACTATGTCGAGTTTCCCTTGTTGTGATCTATAAAACCTAAGCATGAATTCCATATCCATGTCTTCCAATATATTTTGATAAGACTCTGCATATTTATCCACATTATTTTGCAGTACTTGAATGTCTTGGCCATTGAGTTTTGAAAATGTAGGACCAAGATAAATATCCCTTTTTCGATATTCCATTTTATATGATCTTGCATATTATGATTAAAATGGAGTCGTCATGGTGAAATGAAATGCCTTGACAAATGCTTGCTTCACCCTACAAGCATTGAATTTGGAGTTCAATGAAGAACTAAGGCTTTGTTCTTCCAATGGAGTCACCAATAATGATATGTCAATATGTCGTATGGAGAATAAAGCACACGTCTCGTGTCCCCGATAACAGCGCCAAAAGTGTTACTGCTCAAACTAGCAAGGGTCCTAAAAGGGGATCCTTGGAGGGATACTACCAGATCAAGGGAAATAATGGAGCAATAGCCCACTGTCACCTCGGCTATGGCACCCTACTCTTTACAAACTTTCACTGATGGGAGGGTACCTGATATAATAAGGACCATAAAATTAATAGGTCAATGATAGGGTGAGGGGTGATTGTTGGGGCCTATTCACAAGAGAGGCTCAAATGTATAAATTTCTTGTTTTGTAAGGCAAGGTTGAAGCCTCTCAAGGAAGGGATAAAGGAGAATTTAAAGGTTTAGGTTTAGGGTATGTATCTTATAACAGAGGTCCTCAAACCTTATAATTCTTGTGAAGGCTTGGATTCAGTGTGATCTTTGAAGAATTATCCTTAATAGCATATGGGACCACACATGACCAAGTGGGCCCGGGGTTAGGTCACGGGGGTAGGGTTTAACAACCAATGATATACTTGACCAAATCCAAAGGGAGAAAGGGACCAAAGAATGGATTTTCAATACAAGGAAATGTGAGGATCCAAGTGAGATTTCTTGCCTAGGGAAACCAAGGGCAAGAATCAATCTTCAAGCTAGGGCTTGTGATATCTCAAGATCCCACTGTCAGAATATCATGAAATTTGGAGGGATTCTTGAGGAAACACCAACGTAGTTGTGGACCAAAAATATAAGTGTTTGGATGACTATATTGTGAGATAATTGATGCCCTATATGACTTATGTAGGTTAGGCCTAGAAAAGAGGGGAAGGTGAAAAAAATTAGCTTTGAAGTTATCACCTATGGAGGACCAATGCCTAATCCTTTTGGGGAGATTGGAGTCAAGTAAAATTATGACTATTGATTTTGAATTTTCTATGTCAAGGAGGCCTCAAAGACAACTTCGCATAGTATTAGGGTAGCATAAAAAACAACTTCAAGAGATTTATACTTTTTTTTACAAAATAGATGGCTTATTAATATGAATTTTAGTGATAAGGCATCTCTAGGAACATTCACTCATAATACATGGCCCATACATGAAGCATCACTTTCTAGAAACAAAATTTCCATAACTTCACACAAATGGACGCAGTAAATTAGCCCTAGTATAGCGAAATTCTAGCAACAATGTATGTGACAAAAATAGAGAGAAAAAATAGCATTAAATTTCACATACATGTATTAAGAGTATATCCAACCATCAAAAAATTTTCAATCAAGAAGCTCCAAGACAAGAGAAAAAAATCCATAATCAAAATTCATTCCATGCTCCAAAAATTTGTCCTCCAAGAAGGATAGTGAAGTTCTCTAAAGAGATACAAGTCCAATCCAAGTGATGATGCTAAAGTGAAATCACATCACTTGTATTTATAAACTTCTAATTAGTTCAATTTAGATAATTAGACTACTTTATCCCATAGAATAAAATGTTTTACAAGATAACTAACTTTTGGTGACAAGCCCACCAAACTAGCTCACAAACATAATAATACGCCTCTCAAGAGGTCGAATGATCAACAATAGATGTCATTGGGCCTTGTATTAAGCCTGATGAAGTGACAAGATGTAAAATAGGACTCCCAAAAGTAGTGGACAAGGGATTGGCCCATTGTTCTCCAAATAGTAAACTTGTGGTGCTTTCAATGGGTGTGGGAGCACATAAGTCTCCTAATGGATCTCCAAACAGATGGAAGATGCATGTAGACCATATGCAAAGGCTTGAATGATGGTGTAAGTGATGCCACATTGTCATAAAGGTCTTGGGGTATTTGCTAAGTGCATAATGTTGTTGTGGGGCTGTCTAGGCATGGTGAACCAAAGGCATCTTCCTCGTCCAATAGGTGAACCATAAGAAACTCTGTAGGGATCCATAGAATGTTGTTTGTTGTTGTGGAGTCCCATGGCTCTCTACACATTGCCCTACATGTGCCAATGTAACCCTCTGAAGGGTTAGGGCCCCGTATAGGGAGACCAAACCCACAATGGAGACCATTTGTAATCCTGCATAAGATCCAATGCAACCCCTTTCCTTCCAGTACAACAAGTCATTTAAAGAAATCGAGTTAAAGAGCTTACAAACCATGGAAAATAGGTGGGAACTTCATAATGGCATGCCCTTCCATACCAGGCTTTGGCATGTGCTAATGTCTCCAAGCTCTAAGGGGGGTTAACCAAGTACCATATTAGGTGGTTTATACTTTTAAAGGGGAAAGTATGTCCAAGGTACATCCTTAAAATGGTGGAGGCATGTTGTATAAATTATAACCATGTGATTCAATCTAACCTTGTGATGTACTAAAACAATATATTGAATCCTTCTACAATATTTTCGAAAGCAAAATACGATCACACAATCACATGCAAGTAAGAGAAAGAAATAAGCCCACGTGGTGTAGAGAAGTCGGTGATGGGGTGCATTATTAAGGCACTCTGTCTGCAAGGTCACTGGTTTGAAACCCGTGGGTGATTAGGATTTAGTCTAAACTACTAAAAAAATAAAGTAAGAGAAAGAAGAATCAATCGCACAACAAAATATGTTCTTGGGGAAAGAAACTACTTAAAACCTCTCTATATGTATATTGTATATTAATTCAAGGAATCATGAAACAATACAATGCTTAATCTCTCATGAGATTCTCCATCACTCTGCAAACTGTCTCACTTCGATCCTGCTCAAAAATTGCTTACAATGCTCAGGAAAATTTGAAAAACACTTAGCCAATTCTCAGCTTTTCTCACACAATTCCTAGTGAATTAGACCCCTATTAAATGGGAATAATTCCCTTCCTTGATTGCGCAATCCATCATGGCATCCCCATGAGTTTATAATTTCACATGTTAAAATTTCTATAAATACAACTGGAAGTTATGTTCCCTTTAACCTCTATGTCAACTGGGTCTTCCTCAGAACTATCATGCATGTAGATATTAATAGTGAATTATCAGTTATCTGATTGATCACTACTTGTGAATTAAATCTAATTTAATTCACTGGACCTCTCACTAGCTCATCACTTAGTTAGAACTAGTTAAAATGATTTTAACTCAATTAATTGAGTTAACTAATTCAAATTGGCACCCCACTGATGCATCAACTGCAACTGGACCCCAAAAATATTATAATCTATCTACATGCCTCATCTTAGAACCTCAAATCAAATTTCTTGAGCTAACTCAGTCATCTTAACTTAGTTAACTGATACAAGTTGTTATGAGATGAAATTATGATTTATTGTCCAAATTATTTAAGGGAAAAATAAATTAGACGCCCCACATTCCTCACCAGTGTGCATCAAAAATTCCTCACCAATGTGCATCAGAAATCCCTCAACAATTTATATCAGAATTTCCTCACCAATGTGCATCAGAATTTCCTCACCAGTGTGCATCATAATTCCTCACCATTTTGGGTGCAATTTTTGTCCTTTCTGGTTGCCAATTTCATTGTTTCTTGTTGCAAATTTCAACACTCCCTCTCAACAAGAAAGGAATTCAATCTATCACGATCCAGTACCTTTGGAATGTTTTGCATGCAACACTTCTCTAGTGTTGTTTGCACCTGCAACTCCTAAAACTGAATATCCTCCGAACAAATAAATCAATATAATACATCTGTCATCAGAGTCTTCTGACTGTTGCTAGCTACTGCACCTGTCTATTGGACTCTTTGCGCTGATGCTGACCTCTGCATCTGTGCCTGCTACACTGCTAGCAACTCTGATTTGCGCTCTAGTGTCTGACATCTGTCACTCTGATTTATGTCTTCCTAACATATGAATGCATCAATCTAACCGGTCCTTACTGCTATTGTTGTACTGTGGGCTCCTCGTAGCCAAGTTCGATCCATGAGACACACCATCTCAATGGACTCTAAAAAAATTTCTTCTTGGGATTATATATGCACATTGCCCCACCTCTCACCTGGAGGTATAGTTACATGTACTCCCTTTTCCCACCTGGCTTGAAATTTCCCCCTACTAGAGGTATTTTCTTGAGTGGATGCTTCCACTCAGTCTCCTCTCTGCTTATCCAATTATGGTTGCTTCACAACCTTATGAGACTGATCTTGAGGCTAAATGTTGATAGACTCCCTCTCAACCACCAAGTCACTAACCATTGTTGTTTTCCTCAAAAATTTGCATGCATCCTCGACCTTGAGAGCATACATGTTTTTGACTCTGACACTGTTCTATTTCACCCATCTCGTGGCGATGTGTCTAAGGAACACCTTTCCTTTTCTAAATATGACATCATAACCACGGTCTTCTAATACTGCTACGAAGACAAGATTCTTCTGTAGTCCTAGAACATACAAAACATCTATCAGTCTGAGAGGGGAGCCAGACTCCCTCTGAAGGTAATTGTACCTATGTCAGTCGTGCTATACCTCCCGTCATATCCAAACTATATGTTCTACTGGAGGTCCTTATCCTCCAAGTCACTGAAGAGATCTCTATTCCCTGTCATATGGAACGAGGCACCACTGTCTAGATACCACATGCATCCCATTACAGTGTCGCCCATGCATTCAATGAGAGTAAAATAAATCTCAAAATATGAAGCCAATGCTTCACCTGCGGCAACTGCGGGCTCTTTATTGCTTGCCTTCTTCTGTGGACAATTCGCGGAATAGTGCCCATGCTCGTAACTTCTCCCTCCCATTCGCGGAATTGTAAAAGATATTTTTTGTTTCCTTAGAAAAATCCTATGAGTATTCTAAGATATTTTGTAAACATTTTTGTATAAATACTTCATCTTTTGAAGTATTATTGGGGAGTAAATTGCTGAATATTTCTATAGTCAATATTTCTGTACCTGAAGTCTTTTTGTAGAATTTCAAGTAGTAGACTGGATTAAATCATAAAACATCATATTTCACGATTCATGTGATGAGCCACTGAAGTGAAGTACTTTCTACTATCATTCTTGATCTTCTTATGTTTTACATGCATCCATATATGTGTTCTAAATTTGAATGATAAATTAGGAATATTATTACAGGATTTGTTAAAAGCACCCTGTCTTTAACTATTTATCATTTCTATGTTTGTTGCTGATTTATAGAGTAGGGAACCCTTAGTTTCTCCCTCTTTCGAATGACCTCTGTCTTCTCCTTCTTTATCTGGATCAAAGAATCCTTGATTGTTCTTTATCCCGATTAAACCACTTCACCAATCAGCCTTCCAAGATCTTCAATGACTTGTCTATCTTGCCCTGAAAATATTTGACTTTTTGACCTTGATCCTAGTCCTGTCTGCTTGAAATTTGACTCCTTAGCCCAATGGAAAAATGGATCTATCACTATCCATCTCATTAAGTGATTTTTCTCACCAACCAACCAAATATCAAAACCAATTTGCACATCATAACTAGCCTAATATCATATAATTAAAACAAAGTTAAATCTTATAGAGAGAGCCCTCTCTGAACCCTAGGAAGGCTAGATCCTAGAGTTTGAAAGTTGGTCTGTGGTTAACTCTAATGTTATTAGACTTTAAATCAAAATCTCACAACTTAAGAATTATTAGAGTGATAACAAGAACTATTTTCCACCAATCAATAGAGATTTTGGTTCACTCTTTGCAGC